>JBAJHX010000081.1:8403493-8415845 GCA_037176925.1 Amniataba percoides | reverse complement strand
TCCAAATAACTCCTCGAGACATGCTTGGAAAGTTAAAGATATAAAGCTTGTATAATTATTTATATTTCTGCAGTTTGATTCCAAATAGGTAACTTCAAACCCCTAAATCCCTCTTTTTTTCTTCTTTCCCTGAGGCTTAGTACTTGCACCTACCCTGTCCACCACAGCAGTGAATACTATAATTTGACTGTTTCTGTTATTTGTACACTGGGCAGACGTCTGGCTGTGGAAAAGCTGTTTGCCGTGGTTGACATGCCAAGCCAGACTCTTATTCCTTAGATGGTATTGAAGATAAAGGCTACAACCACACGGGGTTGGAGTGTGTGAGTTTATGACCACAGGCTCATCTCTCTGGGTCTGGAAATGTGTTTGGGTTTTGAAAGCACCCTCTCCCCTTCTTGGTTACTGAAATCAGGCAAATACAGTATCACTAGAGTGAAAACAGCTGCGTGTGTACAGTAAAATGCTTTTGCACACTTTGCATGACAGCGAACAGTTATTTATAAGAGATTCTACCTCAAGGCTTCCATAAACACTACGACCCCGCATAAACACAACGTATGCATACATGTGAACACACAGCCTCTCAACAAGAGAGAGAGAGGAGTTCACAGATTTGTATTTAATGACATGTTTAGCTGTGGATGTTTTATGTTCCCCATAAAATAGCTTCATCAAATTAGCTCAGTCCAAACATAATGTCTGCATGGTGCCCGTAGCAAGAGAGAGAAGAGAGATTAGGAAGTGTGCTGACTTTTTAAAAAGTTCTAAAGTCGTCGTTAAAAAGAGTTTGTGAGTCAAGTTTGCCAAGTCGGACAACAAACGGGTCTTTGTAACTTGAACGTGTTGTGATTCACCAGAGGGGGAAGCTGTCTGCTCGCTAGTTGTGCAGGTGGGACGCTCTGAATGGGAAAGGAAATGGTTTTCCACATGAGCAAATTACAGGAGAGCTAGAGGTGAGTGTCAGTGGCTCTGACATTAATGGAGTCATTCATCAGGAATCAGTCTGCCATCAGCAAATCTCCTTAGATGTAAGGAGAAATAACATTCCTTACATCAATGCAAGAGCGATTCGGAGGTAGACTGTTATTTCTTTAAATGTCCAGCTGTGCCTGTTCAAATGTCTAATATTATAAAATGAACTCCTATCAGCCATAGTCAGCTTCCTTTTATTGACAGTAACAATGAATCAGCCCTCCAGCTATTCTTTCGGCATTATGGAAAGTTGATGAATAGCAATCACAATGGAAATAAGTTATTCTTGGATTGCCACTTTGTATAGCAGCAGGTATTTCCTTGAGTAAACCATGCTCACTGTCCATGGCCCTCCACCTTGCCAAGCAGGGACACCACAACTAACACTGCCTGTGTACTTCCTTAAAAGGAGGCCAAGTACACCATCTCAGAGGATGGGATGCAGAACAGGGAGTGCACATAACTGCATCTATTTCCATTGAGTATCCGTTCGAGGAGGAGACTATAACTCAGCTCTGAATTTGGATTCATTTAGTCTGTGGTGCCACCAGACATATTTAGGATTCAGTGTTCATTCAGGACAAAATAGAGCTAGCTAGTAACAAATCCTGCTGTTTTAAGGCACACCTGTCAGCTGATGATGGACTCCCTGTGTGCTTTTGCTTATTAAAACAAAGCTGAACAGCAGAGCACTGAGTGGAGAGCTGAAGAGCCTGAGTGGATGTGCTGCTATAGAGATGATAGGATGCTTGCAAACCTCCACTTTACCAGACAGTGGTTATCGGCCACAAAACAACACACACTCCTTTTCGACCAAACTGTACACAAACATTTTAATGAGCTGCAGAAAAGGTCACCACTACAGTATGTTGTGGCTTGTAAACTTTGAGGAATTTGTATCCTGGTCAGGGACTTTTTCATACGTGACCATGTTTGGTCATGTGGAGTAAGCAGCTGAGGCTTCTTGATTGATTGCAAACGCCTCTTTGACAACTGTTTATTCTATACGCATCTTGAAGCACTTTCTTTATCTTTTAAAAAGAACCTTGTCTCATTTTAGGCCGTATATACCTACTTGAATATTCAGTATATTTAGCTGATGCTGTTTATCTGTACATACTACAATCAGAGGAACAGATGGATCTCTTTTAATTAGTCAGTTGTACCCAGCATAACAAGTACCCAGTATAACTTCAAAAGTGAACAGATGTACAGTTTTAGCTGACACAAAGATTCATATTACCCTAACTATGCATGTGTGGGTGTAGTTATGCATCTAAGTGAGCTAAATGCCTCAAATAAAGGTCATGTGATGACAGCTGTTGACTTTTGAGGTCTTCACAGGAAGCAAATCTAAAACTGATTGGATCACAACTTCTGTGACAGTGATAAATAACAAAAAGACAAGAACAAAGGTACTTTAATTTGAATTAGTACAGTAAAAAAGAAACTGGATTCCCAAATGTATAGCTGTCAACTATTGTCCATCAAAGCCTAATAAAGAGAATATTCTTTTTTTTTGTTTTAATAAAAATATAACATGTTAATCAGTGACAACTAGGTTAAAGGTGCTGGTGGTAGATTATGTTAAGGTAGTCTTAGTCAAAACAGCAGATGTAAAGAACAGTTGAGCTGTAACTGCCATGGATACATGCCAGTAGCATGGTTTATTTTTCCCATTTCTGCTTTTTTTTTTGTTATACCCACATACATGAATTGTATTGTAATGATTAAAAGAGACAAAAGAGAGTGCTCAGTTACTAATATGCAGCTGCCTACATGTCTTTCCCAAACATATCCCAGTGGAAGATGTGAGGTCTACTGTAACGTGCCAAACCAAATGTAATTGCACGCATTAGAAATAGTCTTTAATAGAACATGAGGATTTCCTTTGTTTCCTTTTGAAGTCAAATTAATGCATTGGCAAGCACTCTGTAAAGACGCCATCATGGAGCCTGTAATTACAAACCAGACGATATACAAATAGCACATGGTGTGTACATAATGCTGGAATCAACAGAGACACAAAGGAGGATCATGCAATTGATGTAATTACAGGGCTTTTAGTGGAGGGCTTGCTTTAAATTTCGTACTGCATACCAAGCACTAATGTCTTACAAGACTTCTCATAACCTTCAGCGGACCACTTGAGGAATGCTCAGGCTAAGTCCTCGTTGGCTTCAGAGACAAAGGGTTCAAACTTGGCGTTACTGTAATTTAAGTCCATTAGACGGGCAACACTGGCATTTCCAAAAGCAAACAGTTTTTGTTTCAGCTATGTGTCTATTAATCACATATAATAGGTCACCAAGTTACAATTGAACCTGCATATTAAAGATCTAATTCATAAATCCATGGCTCCAAAATTCTTCACTGTAGAAGTATGAACATCACTCTGTTAACACATCATATATTCAGTAGATTCTTTCCCTAAATATGCCAGAAACCTGCATGCTTTCAGTATACTCCCTTAAACCTGCCTGCACCATGGGTAACCTTTTTTCTTCCACTTTGCAGCCGGGGTTAGCGCCACAACTTTACTCCTGAGCGTTATCCAAGTTTAATCTCCATTTCTGAAATGACTTCAGATTTAGATATGAGGAGTTTGTAGATAAGAATCACTTGTTTCTTTACCAGCTGCAGGCAATGTCTGAATGTAAAATGATTGATTGTGTCTTCCTGCGGGCTCACAGTACTCTTATTATTTATTATAGTTATCAGGTTTAATATGTGCTATATTTGCTTCTGTGTTTGGGGCTTTTATGATAGCAGCATGGCCTGGCAGAGGTAAGAGACACAGTCCTCTTATAACGTTGCCAAACTTAAAAAAAACACAGATACAACATGGTTAAAGATCAATAATTAACAGGTTGTCTCTTGTCTACTCTAACAAAATTTACATGTTAGAGTAGACAACAATATTTCATGTTCATGCCTTGCAGGCAATTAAGTTCAGCCAGCAGCAAATGCTGAGCGTGAGGAGAGAAAGAGGTGCTGGCCCAACCCTTTATGCCATCAGCAGGATACAAAAGGAAGCCAGATGAGACAAACCAGTTACAGATGTATGAAAAAGAAGCTGTCCTGGGCACCCGTCATGTGGAAATGATTTGTGAACCTGATTCCCCCTCATGACAGAAAGATTATAACGGCCTATAACAAACTGTCCGCATACACATGAGGCGATTACATCTTGTAGTTTGAAAGTTTGGAGCTTTGAGGGACCCTTTCTGTGTCTCGGGTGGGCACAGGCAGAGGTTCCTGACTAGAGTCAAATGCCAACATGATCAGTGCTTTCACCTGTGTTTTTACATTTGAATTATTTCAGTGTTAGGGAAGGAATAATTCACCAACAACACACCTCTAATCCATACAAATCACCTGCCGGCTGACTGATGAGACAGCTGTTATGAGGAACTCTCAAGCGAGTGTCTGTGCTCACATCTGTGAACAAAGTGGGGGGTAGAAAGGTATTCGAGTCAAGCTGCCAGCGTGGTGAGTTTTTAAACTTTAGAAATGCAGAACTTCGTCGGCCCTGCTGGACCCGGGCCAATCCAAACAGGCCTGGATCAGGACTCTGACATGTCTGTGAGCTGTTAGCCTGCAGGTCAGTCAGTCTCTGTCTGCTGCTCCATGGAGTCCATACTGCTCCAGCTCCTGGCTCAGAAACAGACCAGCCATTGTCATTTCCAGACCTGACTTGGTCTGATATAAGAACAGCTGTGAGGGAGTGATGGATAACATCTCATGTGTGACTGTGAGAAGAATTATGTAGCAACGATATGAAAGCATTACCCACAAATAATAGATTAATAAGAAACGTGGGTGGTGACGAAAAAGGACTGCACATGTTCATAACGTTGATTATGATGAGTGTGTCTTTAGGACACGATGTGCCCCTGACATGATGGTTGACTGATGTTGGCTCAATGTTGCACCCACTGTACAGGAAACCAGAGACCACATAGCTGGAATAACTCCTATATCAACGCTGTGAGGGACATTATGTGTAATAATGAAGGATGTGAAGGATGTTCAGTAGAGGGGTGAGTGCCACAGTAGACACCTGCATCTGGTGGAAATATAACTAATTCTGATTGCCAGCAGGACTTCCATGATGTGAAAACAAAGCTTTGTTGACTTCATCTTTTCAGCAATCTCAAATAGTCAGTCTCTGGCAGGGCAATCTTAAACTTTTGACAGAAAGTGTAACTTACAAAACACATGACTTTGTCTCGATCCAACAACTGTCCAGACATTTCACTCAAAACCAAAAGCGTTAACCTCATGTGGCTCGAGAGAAAAAAGTCCGGATATCATCAAATATATCTGGATCTATCGTCTCATACCACAAAATTGCATCCCAATCAATCAAGTAGATGTTATTATATTTTGCTGGATAGTTGAAGACTTTGACCTTGCTGGTGGAGCTGATATGAAGTCAGGGGACGACAAACTTAACCATATTTCAGAAATCCATCTAATAGTTGACGAGATTGATCAGTCTGTACAAATGTGGAGGACTGTCCACCTTTTGAGCTAGTGTTGCCAAAAAAATCCATTCAATTTAACCAGTCTCTCTCCTTTTTTTCCCCTTGGTCTTTCAGGCTCTTGTGGGACTCCACAAATCATTATGTTTTATACATTAACAGCAACAACTTCCCCAAACCTCTGCAAGTGTCACATTGAAGAGTAAGATACATAATATTCACTAAATCGCTCTTCTGTTTTCCAAGAAAATGATTTATTGTGTAAAAGAGTGTCGCTCTCTTCCAGGAAAGCTCTGAACTGTCGAGTTAGTCACGTGGTGGATGTTTTTAGAAAAGGCCTCTTTTGTAAGCCTCTGTGACTGTATATGGTGTCGGCCATCGTAAAAACTAAACTGTTATATCCTTCTGCTCCATTACAACCGACTGCTCACTGTTGGTGGGCTCCTCTTCAGATCTGAAGATACCCAAATAATGGGATGATGCCAAAGTGGCCTTCTTTATTATGCCACATAGTGTTACATGACCTCATATGAACAAGGAGGAAAACGTGAGCTGTGCTAAACTGCTTCAGACTGACTGGGACATAAATATATGAGGAGTGAAGACACACAGTGGTGCAATGATACGAAGAGAATAAAGTCAACTTTACTCCATGAATTCACATCATCTCGATGCTCAGCAGTCTTTGGTGTTTTGTTATGGAAAAAGATTGATGCATCTTTTCAGGCCAGAAATTTTCCCCGTGTCATTTTCTGTCATCATGTCCTCAAATGTCAGTGTTTTTTTTTTAACAGCAAAAAATGTAGCAGATTTTTCCATCTTGGATTTAGAACAGTTGGATGGATGGTCTGTCTCCTTCACCGCTGTCTTCAGATAAATTTCAAGAAAATATTGACCACCAACTGAAAACTGAAATAGTCTGACTCAAAGCTGAGTTAAAGTTTGTGGGATCAGGACGCCCCAACCACTGAGGATGTCTCGGAGCTCTTTTCTAGCTTTAGCCAGGGAGGAGACGAGCCAGTGCATCTCCTTTTATGTCTCAGTGTAGTTTGAGTGTAGATGTAAAACTGTGATCTCAGCCAAGCTTGGTTTCAGTAAATGGATGTAGCAGATTATAACAAACCGTGTACTGTGCAGAGTTGTGTTTGTGATTGTTGGCTGAACACGCATACCGTGACACTCTAACTTTATCATGTGAAGAGGAAGTTGGTTGGACATTTGATTTCTTTATATAGAAAATGTGTAAAATGAGAGCTGGCTTGATTAGATATACATGGAAGTGGATTCACAATAACCATCTAATACTTAAACTAAACTGTGATTGCCGTAACAGAAAATCTAATAAAAGGAAACTCTATTTGTATCACTCAGTACTAATCAGAGCTGTTTTAAACTCACTGACACTGGCAGAGAAGTGTGCATTTGATGGACTGCTGCATCTTTTTAGCAATCCAAAACTGATGTCCTCTCCTAAAGTGTAATCACTTGGAGCGGTGAATGTAAAAAAATAAATACTTGAGATTTATTTTCTTCAGATTAAGCGAGCCAAGTTGTCTGGAAGTCTTTGTTGGTTTCATTTTCCTTCCTCCTCTGAGTGAGATCTCTCAGTTTCTAACGTCTGAAATCACACCGCTGTACTTTCCCACTGCAGTGTATCTGTTGGCTGGAGTTACTGGCAAGCTTGCTTACAGACTTAAACAAAGTGGTCAAAAGACTGTTGATGGCAGCTGCTCATTGTTCAGCTAGTGAAGTGTTCCATGTGAGAAAAAACATCATTTGTTAAAGTTGTTAACACTCACAGTGTTTTAAAGGCCATGAATGGTTTGGTTAATTGATATTGAATCAAGTCTTTACACTGAACTTATCAAAGTATTTAATCTCTGAGCACTCAAGATTAGCCATCTAATGTCTTGCTCTATAGCCAGAAGGAGTTTTGCAGATAGTGACTTGGCACAGGATGTTGCGGTCTTACTATATTACATAAGCTTTGGGAAGTTACCCCCTAACTGTGAAGGCAAATATCCAGGTTTATTATTACTTTATTAAAGACTTGGGGGTTGTAGATTGATTGATGTAGATATGGTTAAAGCTTAATGATTATCATGATGGATGAGGTGTGCTTTGCTCAAGACTTTCATGTCTGTCTTGACAAATCAAATAAAGCTGTCCTGTAAACTGTAGCTGCCCAGTGGACACACACACACACCCGTCTCCATTCATGAAAGAAGGTTAGATGGTTTGTTTGAACACGTAATAATCATTGATTAAATATATAAGACAAACTAACACAATTCCAGTGAATTCTATGAAAAATATTTATGCAATAATTTTTTTAATTCAATTTCTTATACTTGAATTTTTGCTAGCACAATTGTTACTGTAAAAATAGAATAGCACTGTTGAAAGTTTACAGCATAAAACTGCTCCAGGTCAGTGTAGCAAAAATATTTATCCTTTCATTTATTGTTCACCAAATGCCAGAGAAATGCCATAAAATCTAAATCCACAAATAGTCTGACGTACCAACAGAGCTCAAAGAGGAATCTGGATTTGTCTTATTTGCCAAAATTGGAGTTCTTGTTGTTTTCTAAACCAGCTGATTTAAGATCAGCTAGGGAGGATTTCACATTTAGTGGCAAACAAAGAGGCCTTTAATGAGAGAAAGTTGGAGATGGAGATGATTTTAGTGTGTATTCCTTTAGAGGTCATCACTTGTGAAGAGAGGAACCTCAAGTAAATAAAAAACACATTTGATGAGAGCCCCAGCACATCAGATAGTAAGAAAGAAAGCACGATAAAAGAACCCAGGGAAACAACCTGAGAGAGTCTGGAGTCAGAGATCAGGGAGGAGAAAGTGAGACGGAGGGAAAGGAGCAGGAGTCAGGTTGGGGGGGAGGAGGGAGGCTGAGAGAGAAAGCCAGGAGAGCAGAGAGAGGCAGGGTTTGCCTTTTCTGGTAGTTAAAGCCGCTGAAAGAACAAGCAGGAATTCTTTGTGCTGCAGAAGGGCTGAGATATAAACCAGACTGTAGTTGATATATGGAGAGAGGGGAGACACTGCTGTTCATGGACTAAACTTCAGCTACTGCTAAGGTACTGTAAACCAACAGCAACTGTAATTCTTTGTATTTCTCTTCAGCTGTCTTGGGTGGTCCTCTCTACCAGTTTATGATTTACTTTTTAAAATTAAACTTAACCTGTTTCCCTCATTGCAGTGAATGTTAGTGAGTTAAAAAGAAAAACTCAAAGAGCTGTGAAATCAGCATGATGGATAAATGATGGTTAAATGAGACTCTGCAGCAATCTCTTTCTCCTGTTGGTCAAGTATGCGATCCAGGATAAACCAGTATGACTGACTGACTGGCTGATCTCACATCACAACTGTGTCTTTCAGTGAGAAAGTGAGGAGAATCTTTTGGGCATCATGGATGATGACTTTGACCGCCGCATGGAGCTGAGGAGGCAGAGGAGAGAGCAGATGCGCCTCGAGACTGAAAAGTGAGTGAATGCTGAGAGGACATGTAAACAAATGCTCAAAAGAAAGAAAGAAAAAGAACACACACACACACACACACACACACACACACACACACAGCCACACACACACACACACATTTATGGACTTATACACTGAAACAACCCTTACATTTATTAAAGAAATAGTAGATGGGGTGGCATGGTGAAAACTAAGCCTCATTAGCCTCATAGTTCATCAGTGTTTGACTGTTCGAATCAACCTGATGCATTTTCAGCATCACCATATTTGATCATTCTCCCACTTGTATAAACCACATGTGCGATGTTTGCCAAAGTTATTAGACAGCAGCTGCTCACAGGAGAGTCCCATCTTTACTGTGAGTTGTGGTCTAATCCAGTGCAAAGGTTTTTTATCCCACCCTAACGTATGAACCATTTCAGAGGTGATCAAGATGTTTCTACTCCTTTTTCTGGATCCTGTAATGAGCCATTAGTCATGCAGAGAGTCTTGGAGACAGATGCTCAGCGATCAAGGCTTACTGGGTGTACTTGTCTGTCTTTGGGTTTATGCATTCTTTGCATGAGGGAGTAGTGAGTGCCTTTGCGGAGCCGAGCAGAAAGGACTTGGATGGTGCTCAGGCGATGACGGCTTAATGACCTTCACTGCCTTTTTCGCTCATTAGGGAGTCATTCGGGCGCTGCTGCTGTTTGGATTTGTCTCTCACGCTCTGTCTTCTACCTTTACTCTCCCTTTGTGCTTGGATAAATATTACAATACCGTTAAAGAGTTACTGCTGACATCCGGTCTCGTTGTGAAAATGTGTGAGTATAAACTTACTTTGAGTCTTTGGACTGCGTCTTGTGACATAATGAGAACAAAGAGGAAACTGATCTATGGTGATAGAAACTGTTAGGGAATGCAGACACTGGGCAAAAAACAGAGTCAATAAATGCAGTTAAAGAGCTGCAGTAGTTTCACAGTATGACGCCAAACAAACCACAAGCAGATTCAAAACCTTAGAGACTTTATGTGGTAAAGTGGAAACTAGACATCAGTAATTAGACATCATGTGAAAGGATGATTTCTGCACTAAACCTCATTCATTAACTGTTTTAGTTTTTCATTTTTATCACCATGAAATTGCCGACTATATCTCATAGCCTTTACACAAACAAGTTTATTGTCAACAAGTCCCAGCAAAAGACCAAAGCCAACAATAAATGAATCCATCCGATACTTTCAGTTTTGTCTGTGTAACTAGAAGCTGCTCTACCTTTTTTCTTATTCCTCATTCCTTATCTTATTGTCCAAAAACTATTAGAAACACATTAGTAAGTCACATGATTGTCCCAAGCAACTTTTTCTGTCTTTCAATCCTTCATACCCAGTCCTCATTAGAGCTCTGTATTAATCCACAGCTGAATATAGTCCCCAACAAATAGACTTTTCATTGCTGTTTGACTAACATCTAAAAACAATGCCCATTTTTTTAATGAGATGAAACTAGACATTTGTGACATTTCAGGGTTTACATTTTCAGTGGAAATGAATGGGATGTTGGCATGATGAGGATGTTGGAAAGTACTGAAAGACGGATTACCAGATTGTTGGTTTTGGTTTCTTTATTGGATTTATCAAAAATATGGAATAACCTCAGTTTTGTATTTCAAGGGGACGTTATTTTCTTCCAGTTCATAAGCCAGTTGCTTTCATATCGCATGTCCTATCAGAGCCCCTTGAAAAAAAAGAAAGAAGGAAAGGCGTTCCTAACAATTTTCTCACAGTCCTGCAGCCAGCCGGCCCTGCCAACAGTGCCAACCCAGCTCCTCTCTGCAGCCCGAGAAAGAGCTGCAGACGCTGGAATGTTTTGACTGCCATTTTTATTTCAGCACAAGATAGTCTGCTCTGAATGCTCCTGACAGCTTGAATTTGTCTTGTTTCCTTCATCTCACTCCTGTTCTCCTGTTCGCCAAGAAGCTCTCATCACATTTCCCTTCATTTATTATGTTTCACCTCCCTCGGGTCGGTCATCTGGAAATGTAACTGTAACATTTTGACAGCACTCTCACAGCAGGCCTCTTGCTTTGGGTGGAGTGCTATCAAATGGAGTTACTTCCTCTGTGATTTCCTCGGGGCAACCCATACCATTTGCAAGAACCTTTGCCTGAGGATTTATTGGATTTCCGCTTTGATGGCGTCAGTCTTAAAGACAGAAAGGATTCCTGTGGCTCCCATCACATCTTCCTCTTACAACTTCTGTAAATCATTGTCCTGCGGAGAGAGCAGAGGGTAATAATACCCACTCTCTATCAGTGAGCCATTTCAAGCTTTTTCTGTGCCTCATGAAGCCTGGTAATGCTTGGAGAGATGCAGCCTGGCATGCTGTAAAGTATTATTGTGGATATACTCACAGTTGGATGAGGGTTAATGGCAAGAGAGATTTTGTTCTCATCTTTATCTCTTTATCTTCCTCTTTTTCCACCTTTTATTTCTTGCCAGCACTGTCTCTGATTAAATATGTTTCCATGTGGGTTACTGATGGGATCTTTTATGTGACATTTGGCCCTCTCAGTCACATGTTATATTCACTTTTCAGTTTGAATAAGCATATGTATATTAGTTTTTTTTTCTTCTCATTTTGGAATATTTGTACCTGTGCCATTTAAGTGTGGGGTCCACCAACGATGATGAAGAGGAGGAAGCTCGGGAGCGAAGGAGACGTGCAAGGGAAGAGAGGAAGAAGATGAGGGAAGCAGAGGAGTCCGGAGTCACTGATGTGATCAACACTAACAGGTAAAACGTACGCAAGTCTGAAAACAGGAGGCGGTGACTGTGATTGTGATTTTGTTCTCTCTGTTGTCTGGAAAACAGCTGCAGACCAGAGCAGAAAAAAGAGCTGCTGTCATTTGTTGGACAGCAGACAGGTGCTGCCTGGCAGGTTTTTCTGCCCATAAGCTGAGTGGATTTGCAGTTTGCCCCTCTCGGTACTTGATTATCCCCAGGTATGTTAGGGACTAAGAGCTGAGGGACTTAGAGGACAAATGATGATCCCAAAAGTTTAGTGCGGCTGCTGGCTGTTGACTTGTTAAGCACCTAAACTAAAACATGCCATTGCTGTCAGTGAATCTTTTTTATCATTAAACTACAGCTTAAACAGATCTGTGGCAGTTACATAGTTAACTGTGAAAATTATACACTTAATAGGTATTAGAACAGATATTTAATACATTAACACAAAACATATGAATGATTGCTTTATCAAAAAAAAAAAAAAAAAATTAAGCCAACCTGCACAATTTAAACAAAAATGTTAGCAATTTAGTGAGGTGTAATGTATCACATTTTGTTTTTTATAAGTTTTTACATGCAAAAGTTAATTCAGAGTGAGATATTTTCGGATAAACACTAGAATTAC
>JBAJHX010000081.1:8252265-8396335 GCA_037176925.1 Amniataba percoides | reverse complement strand
AAGGTCACAGTACTTCCTCATAAGACTAATAGGGACATGCTTTTTCTTTACTGTGTGTTTTTTGAGCTACTGTAACAATGCAATTTCCCCACTGTGGGATCAATAAAGATCTTAATCTTAATCTTAATCTTAATCTTTGTCTTATTTGTCACAGGATGTGAAACCAGGTGACATTGGTAGCAAACGTGGCATGTGGGAAACTAAGAAGGGTTCTGCACCTGCCAAGGTAACGTATACATATACAGCGAAAAGAGGGGAGATTTTAATGTTTAAAGAGTCCATAATGACATGATCTTGTTTATTTGTGTCATTCAGTCTACCTAATAGATGGGTGAAAGAGGTAATTTGCAGATTTGCATGCTCCACCAGCACAGAGTGGTGATTTTTGTGTGAAGTTTGCAGTGTTTCATGCTGTCTCAATACGCATATGATAAGTCAGTGTTGCCAAATTGTACATTTCACCATTTGGGCCTCTTTTCTTTAATTGGGAAGGTTAAAATCCTTTTAGGTGAGTTCATATTGTTTCAACTAATTCTTCTAACAATTTTCTAGCGAAGATGACTTTTTCTAATAAATCTGTCTCTACTGTCATCAAAGAAGTGTGATTTTTCTTATTCCAATTACTTTTATGCTATAACTGTGTGAAAAATGCTTCTGTTCACATGATAAAACTCTTTGAATGTTTAATGCAACTTTATAAAAAAACAAGCAAAAAATGCATGGCTCCTATTATTTATATGTCATAATTACAATGTATGAATAATAAACAACTTTTATGAATATTAGGCCTTTTGTGTCCAATCTGGCAACACTGTATTGTAATTTGTCAGTCTAAGAGGTAAACATATAATTACATTCTAGTTACATTCTATATACATTAGTAAAGGACTGCATGAGAAGCATTAGCAGTGTGGGAATAAGAAAAGGGGGAGGTCAGCTGATGCTAGGGTATTATCTTGTAGCTTGTGTAGTGTTTCATTGCAGTAAATAAAAAAAAGTTTTTGTATGTGAGGTAGATCTAAAAAGCCATGTTCGGCCATATGAAGATGACACCATTCTTCTAAAAACTGCAGAAACTGACTGGCTATGTGAAAATGATTGTTCAATTATTCCTACATATTGATGTTTAGATTGGGAGATGCTGTCTGAATTCTTTATCAACATAAGTTTTTAGTGGCAAACCAATTATACCAATACTCAGTCAATGCTGTTGTCTTTTTAAATAACAGCAGACTGCACAAAACAAAGCATTTGTTTTAGCCTTCTTCCACCATCTCACTCATTTACTGTTCTATACACATTATGTGCATGTTCCCACTCTGTCTTTAAGGAAATAAATACTACTCCTTGGCTCTGAGGTGTTTGTTCATTTGTAACATGGATTACTTCCATACATGAATGTGATCCATTTGTTGTTACAGGACATTTTGGCTTTGCTGTGCACAGCTTTTCCATGCCAAGATAGTGGTTGCATTGCAGTGAGGATATTATGGTTGAGTGCATGTGGTTATGTCTGAATTCTCTGTATGTTGTTTTAAGGCCAGTCTATTTTATGGAGGACTTTTTCATTTGAGTTTCTAACTGTATATAAAATATCTTATACCTGGGAATGTTGCATAATACAGTTTTCTAGTTAGTTGTAATTATTATGTTATATATTCATCACATCACACCACCAGTCATACTACTCCTAGTGTAAGATATATCCATCTATGACACAAAACTCTTTATAGGATTTCCTTTATTAGGATCCCCAATGACTTCAGTGGAGCAAATGCTATTCATCCTGTGGTTCACATACCCAAGCTCAAAATAAACTCAAGATTCACAATAAGTCCCTGAATAAGCTGAGAAATTCTTTTTATACTATCAACTGATTATATTAGACAGTACTAAATGTGTGATGTACTTATTTTTGTTGATTTTTCCTACCCCATTTCCTTTATTTCTCTTCTACACAGGTGGCAGTTGGAGTTAAGAGCAAGTTTGCCACTAATGGTAAGTTTTCTACGTGGCTGTAAATAGTGCCTGACTATAAAAGCAGATTTACAATTTTGAGGTTCTGTATTTAAGTATTACATAATATTACTACTACTACTACTACTGCTACACAACCCATTAGGAACCACAGTCAAACTATAATCCTTGTAATACGGTTACAATATGAATGCATCAGTGATAATAATCAGATAGTATAATGTGTACTGTAATGTACTGTATAATAATATAACACTGAACTGTATGTTCCATTGAAAGGAACTAAAAAGTTAGATCAGAAGAACAATACTCTTGCTACCCATGTCTGTACTCTAAATATGAAATACTCCCATCAGCTGATCAGCTTATCTTAGCTGTTGGTTGGACAAATATGAAATTGTTATTGGCCTTCTCATCTAACAGTCAGCAAGAAAGAACATTTGTAATGTAATATCTTTATACTGGGATATTTCCACTTTTGTTTAATTAAAGCACCGGATACTTCCTCCACCAGTCACCATAAATGTGCACATACTGCATGTTAAACCAGGATTTATCTCAATCAGTCCTAGGGGAAGCAGAGTTTAGATCAAGTGTGTCTGTCCTTCAGAACATTTTATGGATGAGGGGGGCAGGACATGGCTGATTTATGACCCCCTGTGGACCCATAACCACTGCAAGCGACCAACCTTTTCTTTGTGCCAGACTAGCTGCTCACTGTAAATCAAATCTGCTGTGGGAGATTTTTGGGCATGGACTCAGCTCTGTGTCACCGGAGTCTATATTTAAAAAAAACCTCACCCTGACCTTGTTTCCCATTATAAAGAACCTTCCAGACTCCTGGGACGGCTGTCGTGTCTTTGCAGTGCACCGTTCACCCAGTGCCACCTGGGCCGCCCCAATGCCACGCAGGGTGTCGGCGAGCTGTTAGGCATACCAGAGTGCAGCTGCTTGATTTTCACATTACAACTGACTGCTGTGGAGGATTACTAACCGTTTAAGCAGCAAATCGGCCTCGATCACCAGGCTTATCTAATCAGTGCAGATGATAAAACGTACGCCCACAACCTGTAGCCACGGTTAAAACATGCATTAAACATAAAAAAAGACATTAAACATTCACTGATGTTTGCACAGAAAAACTATCTTTCATCTTCGTGTTCAAACATTAGATTTCTTCTGACATAGAGCCCCCGTTGCTTCAGCCAAAGTGTAAACAATAGGAATGGAAAAGTGTTTGTCGAGTGTCAGCTTCGACCCTAAATAGCGATCGTCGTTCATAACCTCCTCCTCCTCCTCCTCTTCGTCATCAGAAATAGACTGCTGAGGAATGAAGTAAAGGGCAAATGACAAAGTTACAGCTTTCAATCACACAGAGAAGCGTCCTGGCTCGGACGGCGGGGCGAATGTCAGCAGTAGCAGGACTGACTGATGTACAAACACACAAACACACACACACACAGACTGCATGTTCACAGAGGAGTATGGATGTAAATGTTTTGATTAACAGCTCAGAGGCTAATCTCATTTGACACCTAATAAATTTTGATAAGTTATGCAGTTTTAAATGACAGATGCATTGTCGAATAGATCTTTAATGCCTCTCTCTCCTTCTATTAGCAGGCGTGAGACCCTAACCATTGACATCCCCATTTAAATCAGCCCTTACCTGACCAAACACAAGGCTCTGCTACTGTATGTGCATCCATTTCTCTTCAGCGTACCTGTATTTCCCACAAAGTTCACATCAGAGTGAGGAAAAGACGATGGACCAGGATAAGCAAGATTAAAGGATTCCAGTATCAAAGTCTTCTATCTTTTTAAGGACTAAGTACCACATATTAAATGCTTCATAGATAATCGATTGTGTAGCTCCCACCTGTTTAATCAAGTTTAGTCCTGTCAAATTTCAGATGACTGTCTGGTTACTTTAATGTTATTTCGCTTTCGAGCCACACATACATGTCTGCTCTTCCAGTGGTGTACTGTCAAATAGCTTATGCTTAATGATAATGCTCATTTTATGTTTTATTGTCATACACATTCACTGCTTTTTGGGATTATTGTCACTATTTTGGCTCCATATGATCAATGAGGCTGTTTAATGTCCATCTCTCAGCTCGCATTTGAATGGTTTGAGTAAAACTGCCACTAAGCTGGATGTTGGATGATTATTTTGTACATAATTTAGTAATTTCATGAGTACCACTTTCTAATAAGGAACCCTTTATAAACAGTTAATAAATAGTTAGGATTGATGCAATAGATGGTACATAAATACCGGGGATGGCAATACAGATCAGTTTGTTGGTCCAGCACTTTGGTCCAGACTGAAATATCTCAACAACTGTTTGGATGCATTGCCATGAAATTCAGCAGAGACATTCACGTCCCCAGAGGGTGAATCCTACTGACTGCAGTTACCGTACAACTTTTCATCTAGTATTCATCAGCATACAAAACTTTTTACTTATCCAGTGAAATAGCTCAAATCTGCTGGATGGTTTGTCACAAAACTTCAGCAATCATGTGATTTTTTTTGTCCAGCATTCATCTGGTTTTGAGTGCAACAGTTATTGAGTAGATTGCCAGGATGACTTGTTATGTCTTTGGTGATCTGCTTACCTTTCATTTGGTGTCGCCATTAAACCTGCAGTGAAAGGAAATCACACAAACAAAGATGAGACATACTTATCACCTTTTACAAATACAGAGTTAAATTAAGTTACCACATCTCATTACTATTCACGCAGTAGATTATTTGGGTCAAGTAAACACAACACAATGTAACCTACTCCAAATATCTGACAAACACTGACCTGTCCAAGAGCAGTCACACGACATCTGTGTCTGTTCTCAGTCCCATCTCTAATTTCAGGGCTGCTCAAAGAAAAGCCACGCCAATGATTATCAGTGTTTGTCCTCTCTGCTTCCCGATTATTTTTTGACTGTAAACCTTCTTCTAAATAGAGTCTCTATTTTATCTGCAGCATCATAAACATGCTCACTTCTTAGGTTTTTTGCACCACACTCCTTTTTGCTGCCTACTCTGTCACAATGGTTGCTCCCCCTTCAGCTCAGGCAAACCAATCATTGCCGGATTATATAAAACACATTACTAATGTTGCCAGAGAGAGAGAGAGAAAAAAAAGTACTGAAGTTTAAAGAAGTGACATTATCATCAGCCTCACTTTGTATTTAGTGTTAATTAGCAAATGTAAGCTAAGCAAATAGACTCTTAGACTTGTTAGAACTTTAATTCACAGAAAGACAGTTTGGTTACTGAGAAAGCTTTGCAGGGCATCTGGATCATTTCTACTTCATAAGTTATTTATGGATCCATTATTGGCAAAAACAACCAGACTAGACTAACGTTATTTCCTCTTATAAAGGGTTCCTTGTTATAAAGTGGTATTTATAAGTCGACCGCCTCAGAGTAGATGGTTATGTTAGTGGTGCGCTCTGCCCAGGACTGCAGCCAGACTGACACAGTGAATGTTTCTGTCAACAACACCTGGGTTTGTCACCTTGTAGACTACTGGCAGTTTAAAAATCACATTATCATGAAAAAAAATACACACTATTAAAAAGTCTATGAATACCTTTGTAAGTGATTAACTGCAGCAACTATTCAGTGACCAAATGCAAATATGCTTAACAAGCAAGTGGCAGGCTTGCTCATCTATTATCAGCTGATGCCACTAACTTTTCCATAAGACGACAGCAGTGTGCACTCTGTTTTAACGATGCCTGTAATTAACTTTACATCGTACCCTGATGTTCCTGTCAGTCAATCGACAGGGCACACGAGTTCAATCCTGGCAAAACCTATTGTGACTCTTTCAGTATTACTGTGGTGGATTGCTTTGTTTGAATGTTTGAAATGTATTGTTTGTTCTTGCTTCAGCAATAAAAAGGAGAAAAAAAAGACTGTGTTGTTTTGATCTTATCTACTGGGATGAAATGCTGCTTCATGTCCTTCCTAAGTACTTTTGAAATTATGGAGTGTTGAAACCTGAGTGGCTGGTGAAAGCTTGAATGAATATATGGCATTTTACCAGGACAGGAATGTACCTGCAGAATGTGTGTGTGCGTGTGTATTAGCATGTGCGTGTGTGTGTGTGTGTGTGTGTGTGTGTGTGTGCGTGTGTGTGTGACACAGGGAGACAGAGCTCCAGCTGTCTAACAATAGACTGACCAGCCATAGGGTGCAGCAGTCACATGAGGAAGAAGGGCTGGACTATGTATCCTTGATGCTCAACCTGTTTGTGAACTTCAAGGAGCCAAAGCCTGCCGCTCGTCTCTGAGCTCCCTCTGTCTGGATCACAGGTAAGGACTCTCTAATGTCACTACTCAAATCTCAAAATGAATTGCTGCTTAAATAATATTTCCTAATTCCTGAATTTGACAAATTATAAAAATTAAATTAAATTAAAATGAGGTTATTCTCATTTTTTATTGTGTTCACTACCTGCTAAGGTATCCACATCCCTGTTTCATCCCTGTTTCTAGAATATAATCCTCCTAAAGGTGACCAAATGGCATACACTACACCACTCACACAAAGGTTGAGTTACTTGGTTCTCATTAGTTGCTAGCTGTTGTTAGTGTTTAGACTGATATTTATAATTACCTACAGTAACTCTGACACAAAATAAATGAAATATTTGTGGAATAATATCCTTAAATGGAAAATAACTAAGTTAATTTACTAAAATGCTGCACTATTTTACTGGAGTATTTCCATTTTGTGCAACTTTATTGTACGTAAAACATATTTTAGGGGAAATTTAATGTACTTAAATTATCCTGCAGCTGAGGTCACTTCTTGGCTGCTTGGCTGCAGTTCAGATTAAATACTAAATGCACCCCAGTCTGACACAGAAAATATGAAATATTTGAGTCTGAAATTGAAGATAATGGGTATATTTACTTGAATACTGTACTTCTGTATAAATTTGCAGTTCTTTGTGGTCTTTTTAGCGTCACGCTTTGACAGACTTTTCATCATGAGAACCTTTCAATTTTTAAGAACATATTGCAGCAAATAATTGGTGTTTACTTTGGTAATTGTCCTGAATGCAAGACTTTTACTTGTAATAGCATATTTTATTGTGACATTGCTACTGTTCCTCCAGTAAAGGATCACAGTATTCTTGCTGCCACAGTGAGCAGAGATATTTGGCGCCATCAGCACTGACACTCATTGTGTGAACGGTTGCCATCTTTGCTCTGCTATGCTGCTTGATTAAGATATTTGCCAGTCTAAAAATAGACTAATAGGGATCCATTTTGCAGAGCTCATCCATAACAAAATGTCTGACACGGAAGAAGTGGTGGAGGAAGTTCAGTATGTACCCATTTTTAAACTTTGTGATTATTATTATCCTTATTATTATGACAGAAAAAAATCATTGTACTCATTTAATCTTTTCTTTTTCTTTTTTTCAATACTGCTGTTCTTCTAAAGGGAGGAAGAAGGTAAGGAAGTTGCATCTGTTCATGTTTTTATGTACTGCATCTTTTAAGTTTAGTCTGTTTCCGAACATTTTATTAATCATTTATGTTCCTGATTGTCAGTGGAGGCAACAGGTGAGAAAACTGCCCCTTAATGTTTTAAATATATACCAACTATTATCTCATCGGTTTATTTATAATGTCTGCTATGTTTTTTTTCTTTATTTTCTCATCCCAGATGAGTCAAAGCCCAAGCCTAAGTGAGTGTCTTAGCCCTTCTTTAGTTAAGCACTTAAAAACACAGCTTACAGCACCTTTTGAAATAACAAATTGTTCACTTTCACAGGTTTATGACCAATATTTCCGCCCCAAAGATCCCAGATGGTGAAAAAGTGGATTTTGATGTGAGTTGACCTTATTTAATGCCTCCTTCTTACAACAGATAGATCCTCATGACTGACCCTGATTTCGTTTTGTGATGGCAGGACATCCACAGGAAACGTCAGGAGAAGGATCTGTCTGAGCTGCAGTCTCTGATCGAGGCTCACTTCATCCAGAGGAAGAAGGAGGAAGAGGAGCTCATCGCCCTCGTTAACAGAATTGTGAGGGTGCCGG
The DNA here is from genome assembly GCA_037176925.1 of Amniataba percoides. Taxonomy (NCBI): domain Eukaryota; kingdom Metazoa; phylum Chordata; class Actinopteri; order Centrarchiformes; family Terapontidae; genus Amniataba; species Amniataba percoides. The sequence goes on along the minus strand of JBAJHX010000081.1, from coordinate 8,388,286 downwards.
TCAAAAAAAAAAAAGTCCAAAAATCAGAATGGCAGTGTTTCTGTTTGCATCTAAATCACAGTGACTGCGTCTTACAGGAGAAACGTCGTGCTGAGAGGGCAGAGCAGCACAGAGTTCGGGCAGAGAGGGAGAAGGAGAGGCAGGCCAGACTCGCGGTATGGTCTCAGTGTACATTAAGTCACACCCTCACACTGCAGGACAGCTTACCAGACAATGAAGACACCAGTCTCTCCTCTAAATGAGCGACCTGTGCTGCATACAGGAGGAGAAAGAGCGCAAGGAGCAGGAGGAGCAGCGAAAGAAGCAGGATGAGGACGCCAAGAAGAAGAAGGCCCTCTCGAACATGACCCAGCAGTACAGTGCTGGACAAAAGGTGGCTTTTTGTGGACAACTTGTGGCATTTTGTATGTCAATGTGCAACATATTGAGCATGAGAAGTGGAAATATACTAAAAAAAATACCCAAACAGATGCAGCAGTGGTGGCGGGAGTATTCAGATCTTTTTCTTTGGCGAAGGTACCAACACTACAGTACAGAAATACCCTGTTACAAGTAAAAGCTATGCATATTGATTTTTATTAAAAGTAAAAGTACAAATGTTTTAGCTAGCTTTAACTAGGTAAAAGTACTGATTTAGTAAAAATGGCCCATTTGAGAACAATGCATTTTATATTACTGAATTATAAATATCGATGCCTTAATGTGTACAACACTTTAATATTGCAGCAGGTAAATGTGGGGCCATATATGATTTATATATACATATATACATTAAGTTACTTTATATACTGCTGGGTGGCTTGTGAATTTCCCATTGGGGATCAATTAAGTCTTCCAGATAAAATTATTATATTTATTTGAAAATATTTTGCATCTAAACTTAGAAACTAATTTAAGTAATCAAATACACAGTAAAGTAATGAGAAAAATATTTACCTCTGAATTTAACTGGCTTACATAATCTAAGTATAAAGTTGCAGAAAATGGAAATAATCTAGTATAGTACATGTACTTCACTAATGCTAACATTTGCAAAGTTTAAACAAAGTAAAGCTGAGGCAGGAAGAAACTGCATTTGTTGTGCGGTTTGTAAACCAACGTGGTGCAAGATGAAAAATCAGCCGATTGATGTATCTACAAATCATCCTGTGCAGACCATGAATGTATGCACATAACTGAATGGTAATCCATCCTATAGTGGTTAACATTTTTCAAAACAAACCAAAAATGTGAACTTCATAATAGTCGTAACAATACGTCGATAAATGTTGAGAGATAGAAACTTATGGGACCAAGAATGTAATCAAAACTTCCTGAAGGACTCTTGAATCACAATCCCTGTAATAATTGTTACAAGATTTCACTCTGGGGAAACGTAAGTGGATTTTTAAAGTTCACGAGTTCATCCTCTGGGCACCCTGAATGTCTGTATCTATCTGCACCAACAGTTATTGTTTCAGTCACACTGATATGTGCATCTTCTTTATTTGACCAACACAGAGTGAGAACAGAAGAGGAGCCAAGAAACAAACTGAGAGGGAGAAGAAGAAGAAGATCCTGGCAGAACGCAGGAAGGCTCTTAATATCGATCACCTGAACGAGGAGAAGCTGAAGTATGAAAGAAAACATGCAGGCCATCATGCCTAGTTGTAGTTAACAAATGAATGTGTTCATGTTATAAGAATACTTGTTTTCGGCCTTTATTTTGACCTCTGATTGTTCGTGTTTAGGGAGAAGGCCAACGAGCTGTGGCAGTGGCTGATGGGGCTGGAGGCTGAGAAGTTTGACCTCAGTGAGAAACTCAAAAGACAGAAGTACGATGTAAGTCATCCAACGCACCAAGCTAGAAATCAAACAAAAAAAAAACACCCAAAAGACACATTATTACTCATGCCATCCATCTTTTCATAATATTCTTTTTTATATAAATTACATCTTCTCTTGTAAATGAGAGCAGTCGACTCTATTTAAGCACTGGCCCTGCATGTTAAGCGTATTTCAAAGCATGAAATGTTTTTTTTTTCATAAATGTCTATATTAACACAGACGATAATGTCTTTCATCACAAAACAGTCATATTAGCTCGTGTTTTTATGGTTCTGTTAGTGACCTCTGCTGGACATGGCAGGTGCCTTATCTGTGGTCTTATAAATGCATAACAAGAATTATCGTGTGCCTTTTCAGATTAACCAGCTTCTTGCCAGAGTCCAGGACCACCAGAAGTAAGTACAAAATCCATCAGTGGATTTGTTCCTGGTTCTCACTGAGACCAAAGTCTGAGCATGTCTCCATTTTGATTTGCTTAGATTGTTTAAACCATCTTTCTAAATATTCACTGAACAGATACCTTTTACCATTATGCCCATTTATATCAAATCCCATTCCACTTTCCCCTTGTTTGTATGTAAAGTATGAAAAGACTACTTTCACTTGAGTGCATTCTTTTTAATATTAAAACACAAATACCTAAACTGGTGATTAGCTGCAACCCTGCCTGATTATTATCCATCTACATCCACTCGATCTCACTGTGCTTCTCCTGCACCCTTTTAGCGCCAAAGGCCGTGGCAAGGGCAAGATGGCTGGCCGGCTGAGGTAAAGACAGACATGGACGGGCAGACGGTGACAGCAACGATTGGCCGACGTGTCTACTATGTGTTTTCATTGTTCTGTTGTTTTAGGTTACATGTCATTTATCATGATATGAAAACAATAAAGAAGTCGTTACATCCACTCTGCTGCCTCTCTGCACATTACACAGATGTGTCTGTGTCAAGTCAAACATACAGTAAATTACATATTTATGCAAAAAGCCAAGCAGCCAGAGTCATTCAATAACAGTTCATTGAATGTACAGAAACCTCAAACATTTTTTATGAGATCTTGTTGAATAAGGGCATGATAACAAAAAGACAAATATGGGTGTGGTGTAAAATTGTTCCACATCTAGTGTGTAAAAATAGTGAGGTACTTTCCCAATAAAAATACCTACATTAAGTGCATTTCTTTGGAACGATTAGCAGTACACACATTTTGTCGAATAAAAGGACATGATGAAGAGAGCCTCTACATGTTGTAGCGTGGGTTTGTTATTTTTAGCTTTAATTCAAATCTACATTAAGAGCAAACAGTCCTCAGCAAGCCTCCACATAGTGGTGATGCGTAACATTATCTATATATTGTTTTAATTACATAAGAAAAATAGGATAATCTATGACAGGAGCACATCTGATGCCGATGGTGAGGGGCTGATATGTACTGCCCTTCATTAAGTCCTTACTGTACATTAAAACTATGTTTTGATATACACATATCCACACCAGTGCATTTTCAAGTTGTTCATTTCTGCAGTTTGAGGTGCTGGGAGACTCAGCAGGGGTTTTGGGGGTTTCATGGTCCAGGAGGGATGAGGGGTCCGTGTGGCTGAAGAAGAGCTGCCCTCACCACAGGTGGGTTTCTCTGATCTCTGCGATCACCTGGCTGGCTTTCTGCAACGCCTGGAGGAAAAAAATGGAAGATAAAGGAAACTCTAAATTCTTTGTTATGTTTACACTTTAAGCACACTTTTTTAGTTCATATTCAAGGGTACACTGTTTCTACATCAACTTCTACTTGAAAACTGTATGTCCCATATTTGAAAAATCTTCCTGTTATGAAGTTGCAGCTTCTCTAAATTGTTCCTAAACCCCTCCTACATAACATTAATACGGGGAAACGATGAGGGAGAGGAGCCTTTTATCTGGATTCACTTCTTTTGAATACTATAAAGAAATAAAAAGAAATAAAGAATAATAATAAAATGTGCCTGTAATAAAGTTAATGTTTTGTTGTCAGCGCATGACTGAAACTGGATCTTTGTTTCGATCCAGAGTGACACTTGATGAGTCTTTTACCTTGAGCATGTCAGCAGCCTCGGTGCGTCTCTGAGCCATGTCCTCAGACTCTGTCAGCAGGTCGTTCAGCAGGGCCGTCTTGTATAACTGACCCACCAGCTCACTCTGCAGGCAGTCCTTCACATGGTTCACCAGGAAGTGCATCACTGCCTTTGGTACACTGAGGCCGAATAACAAAAACAAAAACAGAGGGGGGAAAATGGAGGAAGGATGGATCACATCAAAAGCTCAAAAACACTGATACAATCATAGAGTGATGAGACTGTGCTGTGTCTGTACCTGTCCTGGATGTTTTTCCGAACGATTAGAAAGTATGACTTGATGAGTCTCTCGATGACCTCACAGTCCCTCTGCTCCCGAGCAGACAACTTCCTGGATACTGGAACAGGCTGGCAAGGCAAAAAACAAAAAAAACAAAAAAAAACCCCGAAAGCACTTGTAATTGAAAAATGCAAATTATTTTGCTGTTATGAAATCACAACATAATGGAGGTACAGACGATCTCCTAAATCTGTTCACTGTGCCTATAAAGGCAGTACCCACCACATCTAGCAGGTTGACAGCGTGGCCCTTCTGTGGGCTCACAGGGAGGGGGGGCTGGGGCACGGTCCTGTCTCCAGCTGCATTGTCCTCTCCCCTCTTCAACATGCCCCTCCAGGTCCCGGTCCCACTGTCCGCCTGGTCACCGACAGAGCCGCTCTGAGAGCCACCGGGTGCTGCCTACATTTAGGAGAGAGACAGAGTGAAGAGCTGTTCAGTGTCCTGATCAAGGATAAACATAAGATGGCTGGAAATATTTTATCTGCATACGGAAGTCAGGAAAAGAGGATAAAAGAAGAAGGTTAATAAGACCAAACAAAGAGATTTAAAAATATATATTAATTTTCTAAATGCAATCAAATAACATGCCACAGGCCTTCTTTGACTTCACTGTGAAAAGTTCATCTGGAATGAGCAAGTAGTAAAATACTGACAAGCAAAATGCCAAAGATTATATCAGCATGGTTTAAGGTTGGTGGACATGACAGAGAGAGAGATTCTTACAGTAGTAGAGATTGTGCTATACAGCCAATAACAGATGTTTCTCTCAAGGATTTTGTTCATATCACCCACCAAACCAATACAGCTTTTTCTACAGTTTTTCCTACATGCTAATGGTGTCTGGAGTTACATTTCTTCTGTCAGTGCATCCAGCATGCAGAAAAAAAGGGTTAGATGTACGATACAAAGAGGAAGTCAATGGTTGGATCAGTTTGGTTATGACAGGTAAAGACTGCCCCCTTCAACCCACTGTGGGACTTAAATAGGGGTGTCAGAGTCACACAGTAAAGGCTCGGGGGTGGGCAGAGGTCAGATGTGGGCAGGCAGTGAGCGAGGGAGACGAACCTTGGCAACCTCGCCCTCTGGGGCAGGAAGCTCAGTGGGGTAGAGAGACTGCCCACCTGGGCCTTTAAGGGACTAAAGAAAGACAACATCAGGAAGAAAAGAGAGAAGACAGGAGCTACAGGCAGTACGCAAGTATGTATGAGTTTTACACAATGTGTTAGATCTGATTAAGAAGAATTTTTAAGTAAGTTAATCTGTCAGTGAAAGCAGACAGACTTCCTGTGAGCAAGAGTGGTAGAAAATAGTTTAAACCATGTTACAAGAGAAAAGTTACAAATCTCATGGATCTGGACTGTACCTTGTCTCTGGGGACAGCAGCAGGAAGGTCCCTCATTCTGTTGCGTCTCTGCTCCTACAAAATGAAAAGGTGACAAACTGTAAAATCAAGGAACACAAAATGAACAAACTGTTACCTTTCATAAACTTTGCTGAATGGGGCAGTGATACGATCGATGAGTTTATATTCACAGTTAGCGTTAACATCAGCCTGAGATTCTGGTTAAGGATCACAAAACAGTTTTTATGGATTATGCATCATGTAAAGTTGTTATCCAAGCAGATGCACTTACTTCTATGTTGTTGTTCATGAGGCCGCAGGCATCAGCAAAGTCTGGGTGCTTGGTGTTGATATAGGCGAGCTCAATGGCAACCAGGTTGTGAACCTGAAGAGAAATTCGGAAACGTGATTAATCAGATTATGGTACGGATAAACGTTCCACAAAAATACTTGTGAGAGTGAGCAGGTCCTGACCATTTCATTGGTGACCGGGAGTCTTTTTCTGAGTAACGAGGTGACCACTTCTACGATGGCATCATGAAGCTTTGGAAACCTCAGCAGCTCCTGAAGAGAAAGACAATAAATATCATTATAATAATCATATTAGTAGCTCTGTGTTTAAATCTGTGCTTTACTTTTTAATGGTCCACGTGTGAGTGTGTTTCTCACCTGGGTGCTGTAGTTGCTGCAGTGTTGGATAATCCTCTGCATCTCCTCATGAACCAGCTCCACGCAGCGCAGACTGGGCTCCTCCAGACGTTTGACCTGCCGCTTCACCAGCAACTCAAAGGAAACCTCAGGCACAAATAAAGCAGGCCTTGGGCCCTGTGAAGCAAAATTAAATTATAAGTCTTCAAAAAAGGTGTGATTTAAAGCACAGATAACGACCCACACAGATAACAAGCAGAAACCCACCGTTGCATTTCTGATTGCTGTGAGCACATCGATGGTTGTCAGGCCGCCCAAAGGATCAACGGACTCCAGTGTGCGCCCAAAGGTCTCATGAAATATATAACAGATTCTTGCTCCACCACATCTGAAATAAAGAGGAAAGTAAACTACTTGAAACATGTCGGCAGAATTTGAAAAGTTGACAAAAAGTTAACGTTAGCGCCCCTCAGTGGCGTATGAAGGAACATGCAGTTTACTCACAATTCAGCTGTCTCGATGTATTTGGCTGTGCCCTCTATAGTGTGGCAGTACTCTGCAGCAAACTTGGTGATGAGCTGCAGCAACGTGGCGCTCTTGTCATCGACAGGCTCGCCGTAACTGTTGAGTAAAGACTGATACTGCGCTGCCAGCACGTTGATCCTCGTCTTTAGTTCAGGAAGACAATCTCTGATGTGGTGCATGAGTAACCTACGACAGGATGAAAGAAAACAGCTTACACTTTGACTGGGAAACAGATGGAGGATGGTTATATAAAATATGACACTGGAAGATTCATCTAATTTCATTTAATTTCTAAAAAAAAAACAGTGACTCAATCAGCATTTTAAAAATCAAAACCTTCGTACCTGTTCAATGTTCTGGCCAGATATTTGGTTCCATTTCTGTTTGCAAGGGACGGGTACTTCTTCTGTAGGAAGGCATATTCATCACGGATGGCGTCTGCCACCAACTTCTTGTGATTGATGTCCAACTGACTCCTAAAAAAAACCCACACAAACAACACAAAACTTGTCTTAGTTCACTTTCACAGCAGTGCGTTTTGGTAGGATTAAAGCAGACTCTGGTCCCCTCAGAGCGATTCACTTAGACAGGTGTGAACAGGTGTGTAATCACACTCAGGTGCTGACCAAAACAACCACATCACGACAATTCAGAGGACAAGGTCCAGTCCTAAATGAACTCTGGAGCGGCTCATTTGTAGTGGAAAACATGAGAGGCGTACTCCCCACAGTCTGAGCTAAACGGCTACTGTAGTGAACTGTTTCTATGAGAAGCAGCTGGCCGTTGCTCCATGTTAAATTACATAAAAATGTTTCCGATGTGGCAAAAAAAGTCACCTGTTAACGACTCCAATAATGCCCAGTTTGACAGGAATGACCCTGCCCATCAGTACATCCATGGCATCTGTACCAGCATCCATCAGATCCAGCTTGGTTACCACTGCTAGTGTCCTCCTGCCTGAAGACACACACATACAGACACACACACTCGGTTAAACACAATTGAGGCAGGAAACATAAAGAGTACATGGTTTGACAAATCAAATTAAGGGCAAATATTAAACATAATTGAAGGAAGAATAAACAAGATGACCATTTACCATCAGGATCAACCTCGCGGGCCACTTTAAGGGCCTCTGAGGTTGCCATGTCTGTATTGGCAGCAGTCACGGCCAGGATGATGGAGTTGGGGTTAGAGATGTACTTGAAGATCAGTTCTCTGATCTGGATCTCTATGTCTTTGGGTTGGTCTCCCACTGGTACCTGTTTTCGCAAAAACACACATTCATCTTGAAAACGTTGAATTTCCTGTGCAGGATCATTTTGAATTCACTGACCACACAAGTTTGGACAGGGGGAAGCAAAAGGGAAATCTATCTCACTTTTGTGATGCCAGGAAGGTCCACCAATGTGAGGTTCACCACGTGTGGCGAGAAGACTTTCAGGTGAATGGGTTCATCACTTATACCCTAGAAAAAACAAAAATCTTTGGTTACTCTTACAGACTGATATTTCCTCAGAGTCTGGATTGAAATTTCAGGATGGTGATGACTTTTGAAAATCATCCAGTTACCCCACGGATATTATTTCGTTGTTTGGCAGCTGCTGATGCTCCCACTTAATTGATGTAATTAGCATACCTTGTTGTTGCCAGAAATTCTTTCAGTCTCTGCTTCAATTTCTTGCCTGATCTCCTCAAAGTCTGTGTAGATCTAAAAGAACAATACAACCATAAAAAGACATTAACAACCACAACACAGATGAAAAAAGACATGACAGGGATCATTTTCAGAGAAACGTTTCCTGAGATTTCCTGTTTAGTGTCATGAGGGTTTCTCCATATCATGGAGGCTTCATTGTTCACACTAAAGACACTATATGGTTCAAGAGGCACAATTCAACCTTGGAAGACATTTACCCTACAGCCATAAATATATTTTTAGCTTCAAGGGGGGTGTGTGCATGATCTCATTTCAGATTATAGATCTTGTTGTTAAAAACAGACCCAAAGCTTATCCAGTTCATCAAATATTCAGATGCTTCAACAGCAGTGGTGGGAACCTCCATCGAGAATATTGTTTTCCGACAGAGATCAGCAAACAAAGACTGTGAGGACGACAGGGCGACGGCTCTACCTTGTTTTTGGTGTGCAGAAACTTGCCCCATTCCTCTCCTTCAATGCCTGCAGGAATACAAAGATGAGGACAGATGTTCCAGTTACTGATGTGACAGATGTGGCCTTAAGATCAATGTTCCTAATATTATTATCGCTATGTTAGACGTCTCATGGGAGGATTTGTCTGTTGGCAAAGATGGGATAGAAAAACTCCCCAGAGAAAGGATCCTCAGCTGAGGAGTTGAAAAAAAAAAAAAAAACAGTGGAACAACTGTTGTTTTCACAACAGTCATGGAAGCAAATAAAAGCCTAAAGCAAAAAAAAATTGTGCATTTTATGGCAGCAGAGACTTAACTCAAAATACTTCAGTTGGATTACAACAATACGAGGGTGGAGTCTGTTAGTCATCTTAAACTGGTAATTGAGCACATCACAGGTGTCCTTTGAGGAAGTTAGAACCAGTTAACTACTCACTTCTAAAATGTAAAACTAATCACAATATGATCATTTCTGACAGGAGTTTGCACATTTTTTGACCAACTTGCACTGACAGAGACCAGCCTGAGAGAGGGGAGGGCTTGAGCTGAATCAAGTGAAGCCACATGGTTTGGCAGCTTTGAAAACGCTACATAAATACAAGGCAGGATTGGGCAGAATGGGCAAAAGAAAGTGGAAAGGGAGCGGGGGGGTTATGTAATATACAAACACAGAAAAAGTAAAGAACAAGGAAAAGAAGACCTCTATAAAGGCGCCCGTTTTTCTTGGATTCTGTGGTTAAAGAGAGACGACAGGAGACAAAAGGGTTAGCTCGGCTATCTGCAGTTCCCGCACGACACTCTGCAGCAATGCAGAGTCACTCTGAGGCCATTCCCAGAGGGTGGCGTTAAATAAACGCAGGATCTTGGCACATTTTATTCCCCTGTTCTTCTCACTGAGAAACTGATTTTATCAGTGCTGATTTGGAGTTAAACTTCTTTTCCTTCTGCAGTGTAAAGGAGAGAAGTCCCATGACGATGACAGGGTCTTTTTAAGATCTCCAGTGGATTAAAATACTTTAAACTGTTTTGCTCTTTTCCAGTGAAGGTGGAGCAAAGAAGAGATGCCAGTTGGTTCACTTTAATCAACTCTTTCCAGCTGACCGATTTGACAAAATACATATTTCAGCAAAAACATCAAATTATTTTAACTAGTGCTAGACTGGTCAGGCCAATAGATCTGCTCATTGCTGCTATATTGTAATTGTGCATACAAGGCTGATATGTAACAGGAAATTGCATGACTGAAATGCTGAACTAAGCTTGACAAACAGCGTCACCTTTACAAAGTCTGTCTACCAGAGAGCTCTGACAGGTTATTTTTAACTGTAGTATGTAAACTTATGTAAAGTATGTATCTCAGTGTGCATCGTTGGAGAGTAATAAACTACATGTAACTAAACTAGTAGTTTCACTATATTTTGCATTAGCTAATAGTTCATCAACTACATTCATATTTGTACAGTGATTCAACGATTTATATGTTTTTTTCTTTATGACGTGACATTTTGCATTCTAATTAGGTCTAATTTCATATCGTACATACGTTGTGATGATTTTTTCTTCAAGTACTTCAAAGTAGTTTGCTTAAAGTGATTCAGCTAATTCAAATTAGTTTTAATTAACCAAACTAGATTTCTCCTGAGGGTAGATTTAATCTGTGATAATAGTGATGTTACCATGCTCTTCACTGCTTTTCCTGCGGTCCTCTGGGTCGATGTGCACGAGCTGTAAGATGAGGGGCCGTCGTGTAACGATGCCAGTGCCACGAGGCAGGATGTCCCTGCCAACCAGGCTCTCCAAGACAGAACTCTTCCCGCTGCTCTGTACACAAGAACAACAACAACATCATCATTATAAACAAAGCCATGAGTAGTTAGACTGAAGTATGAATGAGTCACTAACCAGAAAAATAACTCCTCCCAGCGTGCAGAGGAAAACAAAACACACAGCACTGACATTGTCTGCGTTTGACACTACTTCTCTGTGTTACTCAAAAGCTTTTATCCCATTATCACTGTAGGAACACTTTTTAATGCGGCACAGGAACTATTTCAGGAACTTTAACTTAATTTTTGGTGGTGTAGTATTTTTGTAGGGCTGAAGAACTATTGAGGCAAAGTTTACAGTGCTGGTCTTCACTCACGGATTGAACATAAACCTTGTGTACCATATTCATTCATTCACACAAGCACTAGCTGCTACCAGGAACAGGTTTATTGATACGTGTGGTACAGTAACCCCTAATGGGATCTGATGAACTGAAATACCTCCCTTAGGTCACTTGGCTCTTTAATGGACTGGTACTGATCTCCTCAGAAGAGAAGACTAAACAGGTAATCAGTTACTTCCTCTGAAGCAGTAAATCTAACGTTGCTTTGGCTGGTGTGCACAGCCTATTCATAGACATAACCAGTTGTTAATAGAGATCAGTTACACTTGTCCTTAATCGAAGGTGTTTGTCGATCTGGGTCTTTGTGGAGCAGTCATGAGGGCGAACTCAATAAATGAGGCATTCAAAACAACCCAAAGCTCGCCTTGTCTCACTGTAACACCATCACACGCGTGCCAAAAGGTCTGAGACAGCCACATCCTATTAACGGGCCAGAGAGAGTAAACGTGGCAGACCAAACCTGCAGAGTTAAACCAATTAGGCGCAAGGGTGGAAAGGGTGAGACAAGTTTTGATTCACCTTCATGATCATTAGTAGTTAGTGGTGCTGCAGGGTTGAACTGTGCAAAGTGTTGGTAAAAATTGTATTAACCCAGTTATAAATAATACAGCTTTCTAACTGCTTGAACAAAAAAAAGTGAACATAGGAGCCTTCATGGAGAAACACTTATAGTTGTATTAGATAGTATTAATTTTAAGGTCAAAGGGTGATGACTGTTTGCTGTGTTGGCACCTCACTCTGAAACATCTTTCAGTTTTGTATTCAACCGGCCAGCATCGGATCTGTTTCTCAACCCTGTCTTGAGACACACTTTTACATATTTGCTTTTTCACCTGACAATTAGTTTTATTTGGCTCAGTTGCCTTACCTTCTGTTAACAGTAACAAATATTTTATCTGTTTAGTTGTATTTGCTGAAGTTCTCATTTTGTACTGAGCCCTTTGTGCTCACAGTAAAAAGTTCTATACAAATTAATATAACGATATTATTAATCATATTATTAATTAATATTATTAATTAATTATCATTATCGTTGTTTTTGTTGTTGTTATTCTGGGAGGGTGTACCTAATAAAGTGGAGTGAAGGTGTCTATTGTGTGTGGGAGTCACAGAGGGTTGGTATTATTAATATTATCATTCACATATAGCCAATGGTGTAAATGCATAATACTTTTCCTTAAAAACAGACGCTTTGTAGTGTGAATAACACGTAGGGAGGGATTTATGTTTAACAATCTTAAAAGTAATCACGTTAAACACAAACATAATCTGATTGTCTTTTTAGGAAAGTGATATGAGGGTTAAGTGGATAATCACTAAAAGCACTGCTCTGTTGAGTTTGTTATGTGAGAGCACATGTAACTTGGCTAACAACTTAGTTAGCCGAAATCTGCGTAAACGAAGGGGTGAAGGTTGTGTAAAGTCAGTGCACAAATCTTTGCCTGAAAGTGAAAGAAAAACAAGAGAGGGCTCAGTCAAAACAATAAAGTGTCTCAGACTAACCGGCTCGCTGGCCTTAAAGCAAAGTGACGTTTCTCACCTGAGTTCCCACAACAACTATCTGCGGCAGCTGAATTATGTCCGCTCCCACCGTGTTGAACACATCCTGCAGCTTGTTTATCACAGGTATCAGGGCCTCCATGAGCTCCGCTAAGAATCCAAACTTTCTTCACCCTGCCGCGGACTTCACACGGACACAAAGTCATTCAATGTCCCGCAGCTAACTGGAGCTACTGGCGTCTCTTCGGATCCGCCGTCAACTGCGCACACAGTTGCTCCCGAGTGTTGAATCATGGGAGTTTGAGTTCAATCGAATCCTCGCTCACCGGCCATGTGATGTGAAGGTTGAGCTTCACCGAACTACATTTCCTAGAAGTGACATCGTATTTGTGTCAAACCAATGAAAGGAGAGAGATTTATTATTTTTTTTCCCCCTACGCAACGGTTACCAAAATATTTATGCGTGAGAAGGAGGAATAAACATTTATGGTTAAACTTGTGTGAGCTGTTACTATGTAGGCAGAGACGTATGGAAAGTTTGATACCTGACGACTTTACTGAAACATTTCAAGACATGCAACGTCATTTAAGTCGATATTAACTGACAGTAATAAATCCATACACACATAAATGAATAAATTAATATGCCACTGAAATCAATGAATACATCATAAATATATTAATATAAAGATAATTGTAACCCCATAAAATCAGTTGAATGAAATAGGCGATTATTAAAAGTGGATGTGTTTCAAAATACTACTTTCATTTATTTGAGGAAACTTTTTTTTCTCCTTAAAACATTTGTTTTCCAGCAATTTGTGTTTCCATTTGTTCAACTGAATGGCTCCATACCATCTTAAATGGCAACCCAGAGTAACTACAGATAGATAGATCTACACATTAACCTCACCATCTTAGAAACATCAGGTTCCAACTTATTCTATTGGCTAAAAGGAGGAAATACAATTATATAAAGCATTATATATAAGCCTGCATCATTTGAACATTCAAATAGAAATTTAAAGTGCAGCTTCATGAAAATGCTTAAATATGATTATTTAGAATAACAAAGAATTCATCACTCCAGTATAAAATACTGGGCACAGTAATGGATTATATCAAATTATATCTGCTCTAGTGATTTTTGCCAGTATGTGATTGGTACTGAATATCAAATTGGAATATCCTGAATTGGTTGTTACCCATCAGCAGATATCTTTAGGAAATCTCTGGTAAGCTGTGTTTGTCCACTTGTTATCTTAGGAGACACTTATGCATCAATATAGAGTTTTCAACTAAATCAATCACATGACAGTGTAAATAAAATATTAAGAAAGAATAGGCAATGATTTGGTCTACTATTCATAATGCAATTGAATACAACACTCTCACTTTTACATGACATAGGCACATGACATAACAGGAGATCAGTTTAAGTACTTAGTATTTTTTATTTCTTCAAACACAATTATACAAAAGTGAAAGTGCCACTGAATATTTACAACACTGTTGACACAGGAAATAAATATTGCACACTACAATGTGACTAGTTTATTGATATGAGGTAACAGATATGTACTGGTGGTTTCACCGACAAGTCAACACTGTGGTGAGTCGCCATCACCAATGATGATGCTTTGAGGTACCTACACACAGAGTATTTCTATAGTGAAACTGAATGACTTGTAAAATAAATAAAAATTTGTAGTCCACACTGTGGTCAGCTTAGAGTTTAATTGGTCCTCTAAAACACACTGAACGCTGTTTGAGGTTTGACATGCCAGTCAAATGTTTTTAAATACACATATATGAAGGTTTTTGGTTAGATTTCTAGCTTTACAATAGTAACAATACTCTACATCTTGAAAATATTAGTAAAAGTGTGATTCAGAAAAAGTTATGACAAATGATGGCTTCGATCTAAATTTCTTCTACTACAATGAGGTACACAATATTCCCTTATATTTTCTACCTAACAGATATTTACAATTGCACTGGCGGAGGTTTAAACACTAATTCTAAAATATATGATATAAAAAAATGTGACTGGCTGTCAAAAGTTCATAAACATTGAAACAACATTCAGTTAAACAAACCAACACATAGAGGACCACAGATTTTGTTGACATTGCTCCCTATTTGGCAACCATAAGCGAAACCTGACGGCTGCTATTGTTCCAACCTTCAGCTGGTGTTTTGAGACCCACAATAGCAAAACTACACAAAAGAAATCTAAGAACTGAACAAAACAACAACGGAAATGTATTGAACTAGTGATGACCTGACACATGAGTATCCCTGTGCCTGAGTAATTGTTTTTTCTAACAAACATTTTTTTTTTTTTTTACAAATTCCACAATCAAAGACGTTGCTTAAAAATACTGACAAAATACTCTCTGTCAGCATACTTCAACAAAAAGTGAAAAACTACTACAATCATTTATAAGTCAACGAGCACACAACTTGAACAAAACATAGCTTATTTGAATGAAAACATATTCTTTTACCTAAGCTAAGTAAACTGAGTGGTCACTGTTCTGTGCCTGAATGTCAGAGCTCAATGTGGCTGTTCAAATTTCACAGCATTTAAACCAAATGTCTTTCCGTTACCTAATCAATACAACAGTATTGTATCCACCTAAGGCAAATTTTGAGTCAGAGGTCATATTACATTGCCTCTTAAGATGCAGTGCAGTCTGTGTATGTGGTTACCATGTTTCCTCTGCGCTGCGTCACAGTCCTACAGTGTTGTTTCGCTGCACCGTGAAACTTTTCAGTCTGTTTGCTGTGTCTGTCAAAGGTGAACATCCTCTCTATGTCGTCGAACATGTCATCAAAGACACCTGCCCCAAAACCTCCTTGAAAGTGTCTCTTATGTCTGCTGTGGGTCTCCTTGTGGGACCTGGAGTGCTCATTGAAGTGTCTTCGGTGACGGGCGTGTCTGTTCTGGCTGTAGATGTCAAAGTCCTTGAAAATGTCGTCAAAGTTGAAGCTGAAAGGTTGGTGGGCACCCTGTCTGTGTCTGCCTTGTGCCTCCCCAGTGAAGTATGCAGAGGTGTAACCGAACTGGTCATATTCTCTCCTTCTGGCTTCATCTGATAAAGTCTCATAAGCTGCACAAAGAAAAACAAGATTCAGTCAAGTTACAGTGACATAGGCTGTAACTGCAAACATGCACATTCAACTTTGGCCACACCTTCCAAAGACCTTAGACTTAAATTGAGGTTAGCCACACAATTATTTAATCTCTATGCCAGATAAAGAAAACATTTTAGAGACAAGAAAAATATTCCTGTGTGTCAGGCAACATTTCTATTCAATGCAAAAAGATAAAAATAACTGTACCTTCAGCTATCTCCCTGAATCTCACTTCAGCGTCTGGGCTCTTGTTCTTATCTGGGTGATATTTCATTGCAAGCTTGTGGAAAGCCTTTTTTATCTGCCGCTCCGTAGCATCTTTAGGCACCCCCAGTATATCGTAGTAGTCCTTCTTGGCAAGTATCAGCTCTGTTATCATGAGGATGCACACTGCAAATGTAACAGCAGATTGTGCACTTGCCATGGCTCTGATGGCCCCTGCACCTACGAGAAAAAATAATCAGTTATCAGTGGTGGGATGAAACTAAGTATATTTACTTAGGTATATAAGTACTGTATATATATATTATATATTAAGTATATAAGTACTGTACTTCAGTAGAATTTAGAGATATGAGTAGTTCATTTGAGTTTCCATGTCATTTTGTGTTCTACATTTTGGAAGAAGATATTCCTTTGGATATGCCAATTATGAACAAATATCTTAATCAATTCTGATATATTTTGGGGGGAAATTATATAATATATAATTATTACATAAAGTAATTAAAATTAGCTCCACCTTTACCAATTGCAACATTAAAGTGATAAAGACATGTATCAATAATTACGATCCACAATATCATATGTATGATTTAGAAATTGATAATTCTGCAAAATTACTGCTTTTGGCACTTTTACGATACTTTTGTACTTTTACTTGCAACGCTTTTAACACAGGATATCTATCTGTAATTCAATATTTCTACACTGTGCTATTGCTGCTTTTACTTCTTACTTCCTTTACTTTAAAAAATGTGAGTACTTCTGTGTTTCATGCAGTAATTAGCGTTAACACATCTGGAGAACTATAAGGCACCATCATTAATAGCCAGTGGTGTAAAGTAACTGTACATTTTTTGTTCATTTACTTGAGCATTACCAATTTATCTTATGATGAAATACATGAAGAGAAAACTTTATTAATCTCTGGGGGCCAAATTAACAAGGAACCTAATTGTAGTTGTAGAAGTACATGAAATGAGCTTCAGCTTTACTAGCTGTGGCAAATACAGCTAGTATGATATGTATGATAAAATAATTATCATTCAATAACACAATATACATAATATATAGAATCATTATTCTTATTCTGTTGGTACTAAAATTTATTTCGATGCAATTACTCTTATACTTTTACTCATGAAAAATGTTGAGGGCATAACTCTTATTTGTGACAGAATATTTCTACTCTGCTTTCATTTTTTTCACAGCACAAGGAATGAATATTTCTTCCATTTCTATAAATAGCTTTGAAATGAAGAAACCACACTGAGCACCACAACATTTTCATTTAATGTTAATAACTCCTGATAACTCCAGATTATAGTCAGATTTCATAAATGCTGAACATTAAAGGATGCATTTGGTAGTTTCGCCTCCGTGTCATCATACACAGAAACCATCTCCTCTCATGTTAGCACACATGAGCTAACCCGAGCCACAACACACATTCAGCTTCATTTCAGGCCCACACTTACCTTTAAAAAGGGACACGAGTGCTGCTTAGTTGCTGTAAATATAGCTGTTCTGCCCTGTTTTTACAAAGTTGATAATGTGACTTTATGCCTTGTGTGTTATCGAGCTGCAGCATCTTCTCTGTCTTCTTCGGGACTGTTGCTGAGTGATGCGCGAACTGCACAGCTAACTCCGCCCCCTGTCGGCCAATGCTGTTAACATCTACACCTGAAGAGGAGCCCTGATGATGATTTGAGTGTGACACATTGACTCTATGTAAGGATGCAGGACAGAACAGTTCCCTAAAAGTGAAGCCAAAACAGCTGGATCTCAGATAAGAAGATCTTTTGTTATTTTGGCTTCGCTTTTATACTGTAAGAGGGAGTAAATGTAATGACACCATTTCTTTGTCAAACTTTTTTTGAGAGTTTTGACTGAGTGTTGAATAAAAAATAATGTATTGTTTGAACTCAAGTTTAATGAATATTAATAACATAAAAATATGAGAGATTTTGAGGATTATTTCCCGATAGGTGAAATAATACATTCTCTGAAGATAGTTTAAACTTTTCTCAATATTTTCAGCTGTAAAAGCCTACACTTTAACACATAATAATGCCAAAATCCTAACAGTTTCTGGACATCCATTAGAGGAGCTACCATTCACATCAATGTCTGTCTTTTTATATAGTTTTTAATAGTTTTTAACTGGATTTAAGTTTAGTTTAAGAACACTTGGCTGTTTCCAATGTTGTGTTTCATGGCAAAAAGTAGTCAGCACTAGTATAGTATAAGTATAGCGTAGCGCTCGATTTGGTCATATTTGGATCCCGTCTAATATGTACGAGGGTAAAAGGTATTTTTATTATAAGGTGCGGACTCTGCCCAACCAAGAGAATTTCGGCATACGCCCGTTGATATTTTGAGTGGCTCCTCAGCGACAGCTAGTGTGAGGAGAATGCCCTCCAACCAATCAACTGGCTCCATTTAAGGGGTCAAGTTTCAGAGAGCCAATGACAGAGCGCATAGAGCGTCACATGACAAATGTTTTCCCTTTTGACGGACGTCGTTACGTCTCTGGAAATCCAGTGTCACGTCGAGTGACCGCGTCCGTATCCAAACCTTGTTATGTTTTTCCTTTTAACGAAGTATGACGACTCACGTCCAGTGCTAAAGGGGTCTTGGCTTTCCTGAGACGAAGACATAAAAATACAGGTATGGTTTATTTTGTTTCGTGGGGAGTTTATGTTTGCTGGCGGGTTAGCTAGCTGCTGTATTCCCTGTGTGTTAGCAGCTAGTTTGTTGTTGATGTTGAAATATGGGGTTGTAGTTAGCTCTATTCAGTCGTCCGCTTATTTAGTATCACTTACTAAAGGGTACTTACATGTGAATATGAAAGGAACAGCGACACAATGGTGTAGTGTAGGTCCTTCTGTGTGTTTGCATGGTCTCACTGTGCCTGCGCGGGACATGAACTTTAGGTTAATTGGCGATGTGAGTGTGAGTGGTTTGTCTGTTTTTCTGTGTCCCTGCGTGTCAGGATAAAGCAGGTATAGATACTGAATGAATGAAAAGAACAATGCTAAAGAGTCATATTTAGGAGCACTTTCAGCTACATTCACCGTTCACCATTTTTTCTTTTTTGTTTTCTGTCATGTGCACATCACCACTGTTTTTGTTTGTCATGACCAGGTTAATGAAACAGGGACAGCATAGACGTAAGCGTTGCTTTGGATGGCAAGAACTCTTGTGACCTGAGAGAATGAGTCACAGGTGGTCTCCAAACATCTGGGTGAGGGGGAGCAAGACGTTTCATTTGTGGCAGACGCATGCTCGCAAGTCCGCAGCATCACCACCTTTGTCTGGTACCTCTCACTGCAGGGTTCATACTCAACAAACTTTCTGCCACAAGGACAGCTGGAGGCATGTCCACCACCACCACCTGAGGGTCAGCGTGCGTAAGGGATGGCTATTTAAAGCCAGCCAGGTGAGACAGAGGCTCGGACTCCACACCAGCACCCAGCATTTGAACACTTCAACCTCACGGTGGTCTGCTGGTCTGAGCCAACACATGTCGCGGGTCAGGAACACACTAGACACGGTTTCTAAAGCCGTGAGCGGGACACACACTGAGCTCCTCTCCAAAATTGCCCGACTCAAGCCTAATGCTTTAAAGGCTGGGAAAGAAGCAGAGGTCGGTGTAAAGTCATCTGAAGAGAGCGCCGTCACGCCTTCTCCAGCCCCCATTGATGCTGCTCCCACATCCGCAACACCCAAACCTGTATCAGACTCATCTCCTGCAATTCCCTCTGTTCCCACTCCTGCTGCTACCTCCAATTTAAGTGCCACTACCTCCACTCATCCTCAGACTTCTACCCAACCGACTGTTGCTGCCACAGTTCTGACTGCGCGTGAACTCAAGGAGAAAAGGCTGAGACGCGTTGTTCCTGCTGTCAAAGTTAGTAGTGCCAG
Source organism: Amniataba percoides (assembly GCA_037176925.1). Taxonomy (NCBI): domain Eukaryota; kingdom Metazoa; phylum Chordata; class Actinopteri; order Centrarchiformes; family Terapontidae; genus Amniataba; species Amniataba percoides. The sequence goes on along the minus strand of JBAJHX010000081.1, from coordinate 8,368,444 downwards.
AAAGGAAGAGGAGCTTAAAACTTTGGCGAGTGATACTGAGAGCAAGAGCACAACCTCCAAACAAACTGCGGCGCTTTTCCATCCCAGCACCTTTTCAGTCAACCTGGATGAGACTTACAACTACCTGGCCCATCACGTCAACTCGTACTTTGGTGCAAAGACTCAGGACAAGAAAGGGGACAGTGCTGACTGTTCCTCAGCTTCCTCTCAGGGTCAGCAAACCAGCGACCTCGTGTCAGTGTCTGATAAAACCAACTCTACAGCTCCAGTCACTCCACCTTCCTCTAAGAAAGGTTTAGGACACTACCTGTCCTACTCAGCTCCCACGGTGCAAGCCTTTGTGGGAAGCTACATTGCACCCCTGGTCCCAAAGTTTCGGGCAGCAGAGTCCAAAAGTGCAGCAGTGGAGGTGAAAAAGTCTGAGGATACAGCAGTCAAACAAGTCGAAGCCACAATTAGTAAGGAGCAGAAGGCTGCAGAGGAGAAAGCAAAGAAACTGCTGCTTCAAAGGGAGAAGGTAGGTCGATAAATCAGTCAACCACATGTTAAGACAATTACAATAAGCACATAATTTTCTTCTATTTTAATATTTTACTTTGCCTGTACAAAATCATTATTTGCTAACTTTTACTTCCACGGAGGTTTTAATCAGAGCTGATGTCTGTATAATCTTACTGATTTTTATTCATCTCAACACAGGTTCATACTGTATTATGTAAACATGTTGTCCTTGTGGCTCAGACACACATTCTTACTGATGATCTCAGTCAGTGTTTGGTCAAAATATTATTGCCTCATCTCATAGTTCAGAGTGTCCTGTATATTATAGCATGGTGCCTGCTGTCCACACGCTGACAAGAGGTCTTGTTACTCTATATGTCTAATACGAGTGTAGTGTGCTGACGTGCTGTTGGAGTTCCAGGAATCTATTTTCAAAAATAACCCCCTTGTGGAGTTAGACGGCCACAGACAGTGTGTATTTTATAAGCCTGACCAGGCTTGTATGCTATGGAAATATAAACACATTTGACATTTAGTTCATGGCAAGGGGGGAGTGAGGAATTTGAAAAAGGAACTAATTATGTTTGTTGGAGATAGCAGAAACACTGCCTTGGCTGGTGATCTAAAATGAAAGGGAAGTGACAGACAAGTGAGGTTACGGACCAGTTCAGTTGTTACATTTAATCCAAACAGACAAGAAATAATGATAATTCATAATATATTGCATTAATAACAATTGCAGTGTGACCGCATTGTCATGAATGAGTTAATAATTTAACCACTCTCCACAGGATTGGATTTTAGGAGCTGGTTTACAATTTGGCACAATTTCAGGACTTTTATTAATAAATGATAGTAACTAAATTTACTTTAGTCCTGTTAAATGAATGTGTTACTTACGATAAAAAATGTGCTAAAGCGAAAGCTGCTGTACAAAAATATTATACACTGACATCAACATAATGTCGGTCCTTTTGGTCACAACAGATGAAAATGAGACAGTAATGACAACATTTGTTAGTTACCGTGTGAGCTGCACACCCTGTCAAGTTTTAACTTGGATCCCAGCTAATGCTTAACATTTTTTGTCTCCTAGATCATTGCCAGGGTAAGCGTGGACAACCGAACTCGGGCTTTGGTACAAGGTCTCCACAGGGCATCAGATGTAAGGGTCTACATCAGCAGGGTGGAGGACCTCAGCTACCATCTTCTGGAGTTTCCAGAGACTTGTGGTGTTGCAGTCAAGGTGAGAAATCTGAACTGACTAAAAAGTTTTTCTTTTTCCTTTTTCCCTGAATGTGTTTTTTTCCCACGAAACAGCCCAATGCAGTCTAGCATGTCAAAAGTATCAGCTCTTATGTCTGGTACATGCTCACGGGGTCAAGACAGACAAGGTTTACAGCAGCATGTTTGTATGCATTCATAATCATGTTATAGCCGTAGCATGCACAGAATGGAGATAATAGCCCTCCACTTGTGTTCGAGAGTTTTCCTACGTCAGGCAAATGTCAGAGCCCAGCACCTACATACAAACTGCATACTGCAGCATTTATTTATGTCTCAGCCTTATCTGTAATGGTGTCAGGAGTTTATTCAGTACTAACCTATTTTAATCCAAGGACATTTTTTACTACTGTGAGGAAGCTTAATCCTTTTTTTAAAAAAAGGAGAACAGTGTTGAGCTCAGTGTATCGTTTGAATAGTCATTTTTGATAAGTTCTGAAAATGGAAGCTGAAAGAAATGGGACCACTTTGGTGACATCGCGGTAAATGACTGACATGGAAAATTGTCCCTTGATTCCTCACAGACATCCCAGTTCTATCATTCAATTTACATCATGACAGTTTGATGTCACCTCAATAGAGAACTCTCCAGACAGGATGGAGCTTCTGATTCTTTTGATAGTACTTTTAATGTACCATGATTTTTCTACAGCCAGTGTTTTAAAGGTGTGGTCCACCATACTTACTGCTGCTATTTCTACACCAGCTTTTAACCTGCTTTTATTATTAGCGAGGGTTTGCTTTGTTGCATTTATTCTGATTAAACTGTGACTATGGGAAAATGTCCTGCCAGTTTGAGAGAGACAGCCAGATCGACCTCTTGTTCGGGAAGCATTGATTGTTTGTGCCCTTGTTTGAGTAAACTCATGCTGAGAGAAAACAGGAAGCTGAACAGGAGCAATGCGGTATGGCTGGTAATAAGAACAAATACGGTAGAGTGTGGGTAAATAGAGCAGAATGTCAAATGTATTATTTTCAACTGGACAGCTTGTGCCAGATACGCTGTCCTCCTGTTTGCCACATAATGCAGGTCAATTCTGCCAGAGCAGTTTTGGTCTGACCTAATAATGGAAGGCTGACTATGGCTTTTTCCACCTCTGACTGCCACTTAATCTTTACATATTCCTTAGGAGAGAGTTATCCCTTGCCTGCTGCGTCTGAAACAGGCCAATGACCCAGGCCTGAGGGCAGCAGTCAGAGAAGCCCTCGCTCTGGTGGGCTACCATGCACCTGTTAAAGGCCGGGGCATACGGATCCTGTCCATAGACGGAGGAGGATTAAGGTACTGGCTGAGCTATTTCTCTGTTCTTTCTTGTTAGATGTGAGTCACTGATATAGAGCCTTTACAAAGTGCTAAAAAGCATTTACAGCAGCCAAGGACATCAGTTAGCCGTCACTGTTGGTAAGCCCGTCTGTGTGTCTCTTATTCATTCGTCTGTGTCTCACTTTGTGCTTTCAGGGGAATTCTCGCACTTCAGACGTTACACAAGCTGGAAGCCCTGACCGGCAAACCCATTTACAAACTGTTTGATTATATTTGTGGTGTCAGCACAGGTATGTCATCCCCGTGCCCTACTTTGGCATGTGTATGTAGCGTGTGGATTATTAGAGCAACATTGCAGGCGAGACTGGCACACAGTGACCCATTTGTTGCTCTGCTCTTGTTTTGACCTCAATTTAACCACCAGCACCACTCGTATGCCACTCCTGCTGCTTTGCACTCAAGTTAGGCAACAGTGAAACTAGAGAGAATAAAAAAATAGATAGAAAAATAATAGATTTCATGAAATGATTTCAAGAATTGTCCATCCATGTACTCAAACTCACCACAAGGCGGTGCTGTGGGCCCAACTGTTTTCTCCATCTGCCGCTCTGTTGTTTTCATTTCACAGCAGATTGAAAAACTGCATTTTATTTGCAGAGCACATTGGCCTTTAATCACCACCAGAAGTTTCTGTTTGTCCCCAGTTCCTGTCAGTTCTTTCAGTCTTAATCTCCACCAGTTGGAGGTACTTCATTTTCACATTTAGTTAACGCTGTCAAAGCATAATGTAATCCGCCTGCTAGATCGAATGATGTTCACACATTTAATACCCATCTGGGCCACATCTGGCTAGTTTGATCACCCACATTATTCAGACAGACCCATCTCTGCCCTCAGAGCTCTGTTGTGCCTTGGTTGGCCTGTCAGGGAACCTTAATCATGGAGAGAAAGTAGATGAAGTTTTTGCCTTTAGTGTATTAACCACGTCAATCACTTTTACTTCCTATGACTGGATCATCCAAGGATATGTACTTAATTTTAACAGATCATCCCTCAGGCAGCTGGCCTTACATAAGTGTTACATCGATAAGAGAGGCAGAACAACGAGACGTACATTTCCTGTTTACTCATTTATCGCCAAGATATCACTTTCCTACATTCTCTTACTTTCTGTCTGTTTATAAAAATACAGTTTTGTGTGGTTTGTTTACTGGTACTTCTTAAGTATTTTCGCTCATTTAAATGTTGTGTGTTTTCACCATAGGTGCTATCCTCGGGTTCATGCTGGGAGTTTTCCAAATCCCACTGAACGAATGTGATGATCTTTACCGAAAGTTGGGTTCGGATGTCTTTAAGCAGAATGTCATTGTTGGCGCAGTGAAGATGGGCTGGAACCATGCTTTCTACAACAGCGAAGCCTGGGAGAACATCCTCAAGTTAGTTCTTTTATTCCCACTGATGGCACAGTTGTGGTTGTGCTTAGTTTATGCTGTGAAAATGGTAAATCTGTTCAAAGTCCTTCTTGAAAAGAAAATGTCCTTTCTTTTATGATTTTTTTTCTATAATTTTCACTGCATTATGAAGGTAAACATGCAGTAATTTGAGGTTACTATATTAAAATTAGGACCAGGCCCACTCTTTATTTGATCAAAGTTCAGTTTTTATCATCATTATCATTTTGAACTGCAGATTTATTTGCAAACTCTGTAGTCTGCATTGCCATGCAGAAATGGCAAATGTGTCTTTGATAACCATGAAGGAAGGAATGTTGCTCACTTTTATGCATAACCTAATTCAAACATGTTTTATCTGATGTGGGCTGTGAGTTTTTAAAGATAAAACTGTAAACCAGACTGGCTAGAAAAAAAGAAAAACATTAAAGACATAAGTGTACATAGACTGTTGTAAATGGACTTAAAATCCATGGAACTGTGTAGTGGTTGTTTTTAAAGATAATTATGCTGATAACAAAATTATTTCAAGTTCTATTAACTGATATGCAGGAGGATTTTGTGAAGCCTGCAGAAATAAATCTGTAACAAGTCACACTACAATCCAAATTTCACTAAACCAGAAAATAAGATCACCCTATCGCTGCTTCCACAGAGAGAAAATGGGCTCTCACCTCCTGGTGGAGACTTCAAGAAACCCTGAATGCCCCAAGGTGAGCTTTAGAAGATGGTCTGACTCATTCTTCCCTCTTGTTTTGTTCTGGCATTGACCAGCGAGTGTCCGCCACACCTTGTTTACTTGAATATTACAAAGAAAGCTCTCTCTATCCCTGACTTACATACCCATGGAAAGAAAATATACTCTATAGCTATATAAGACAGTGTGGATAAAGAATTTTCAGGGATTTCATATGTCAGCACTCTCCTCCGAGGCTCACAGAACAGGGATGATGCTGAATTGATCTGTCAGACTGTCGGTCTAGATATTATGCCTGCGTCTTAGATCTGTTTAGTGGTAAAATGCAGCCCTGTGCCAAAAAAGCAAGTCAAGTTGCATGTAATCTGCTCTGTCTGTAGGTGGCAGCAGTGAGCACCATTGTGAACCGGGGCACTCCTCTGAAGGCTTATGTGTTCAGGAACTACAACCTGCTGCCCGGGGTGCGCTCTCACTACCTGGGGGGCTGCCAGCACCAGCTCTGGCAGGCCATCCGTGCTACATCAGCAGCCCCTGGGTACTTCCAAGAGTTCACCTTGGGCAATGATCTCCACCAGGTCAGTCCTACTCTCAACATGAAAGGGTTGCACTGGTAATGATGGACTCAATTAGATCATGCAAGTTTTCTCTGAAATATCTCCTGTCACTGTTGGCTGCAGAAGAGGGAAAGTGGTAGGACTCATGACAGTAGAATGACATTCTGCATTTAGATTTTAAGCCTTTAGCTCATGCTTTTATCAAGGAGGATTGTCATGAGGTCAAATATTACATAAGCTTAAATTCCAAGATAAACACAATTACAGACAAAGGGAACATGTGTCAGAGATATAGAACATAACAAATGTTGAGCATGGTTTTGTACGATTTTTTTCTTTTGCAGCCTTTAGAAGCAATTAACCAGTTTTCTATTTAAAAAATGACAGAAATGATTACAAGAGGTAAATACCAACATTAGATGCAGACATTTTATGGTCAATACAATATTCACACAGTAAAACTTCGGCTCCATTAAACCATTTTATGTAAGATGTTATTCTCATGGTTATTTAACAAAATGTTCAATTTTTTTTCAAAATGTTCAGTTTGGGAAGACACAAAATGAAGACGTGAGCTGTATGTATTACTTCATGTGATGATTTAAGAAAAATACTCTTAAAATACTCAACTTTGGCTTCAACTACTTTGAAGCCAAAGTTGAGGTCACTCTTTGACCACAAGGTCCGCAAGAGTCAAATTAATATAACATGGTAAGTTTTAGAAAATAAATCCAGGGACTGTCGTACATATTGGCAAAAAACACATATTTTTCTCTTACAAAGTTGTCTTCACACTTTTATGTAAATTCTGTAAGATAGTAATCCTCCAAAGTGTTTGGTTAAAATGGACACAAACAAACAAATCCTCAGTGTATACAACCTGAAGACCTTTGCTTGTTCAGAGAAATATTGCAATATTTGATTTTCATTGTCTCTGTTTTGTAGTTGGGCTGTCTTTCATGCCCTGCTTTCCATTCCCACTATATATTTACACACCTACTGACAATTTAACTGCAGTCTTCTGCTATAGTAATACAGGCTTGTTGTTGGGTTGCTGGATTACAATGCCTTGTATAGACAGTGTTTACGGTGGAAAATCTGAAGGATTTTAAGAGGCCAACTAAGAAAAATCCTCTGCACAGAAAATGAGAGGGAGGAACTGCATTTCTGTCTTGTCAGAGTTTATTTCCAGTCAGTTACATTTTGACAGGAGATTGAGGGCTACAATTGCAGGAAGACACATTTAAATCCACTAAACAAGTATGCATTAGCTATCAGTAACGTAACAAACAGCCACTCTGCCATTTTACCAATCAATACATATAGCTACTCTGTTTGCCTTAGTCAGTAGAGAGCACAGAAGAAATAAGAAACCACATGAACTGACAATGAGTAGCAGTATCTTGAATTTTATTTTGTTCAAAACAGAATTCACAAAGTGCTTTAGAAAAAGAGATAAAACACTCCACTTTGAATGTTTTGTCGATGTTGCCTGTGTTTGACCTGCCACATCGAGATGTCAGAATCTCCTTGAATTGACATTCACACACAGATGTTGTGTGAAGACTGATGAACTCACACAGCAAACACACAGCAAATGTGAATGAGCATGTGTTTGCATCAAAGTCAATATCCCGTGTCGACTCGCTTCCACGCTCTTAATTGGAAGATGTGTTAGTTGTGTAGGTGACTGGGGAAGTTCGGGGGGAGAGAATGAAAGAGACTGGCTGATGAAAACCCACCTGTGGTGGGAGATTTTCCCAGCTTGCCGTCTAGCAGGTCTCACCAAACTCTAAGTTGCATAAATTAGCCCAATACAGCTCTTCCTTCATCACACACAACGGTTTGACTGCTACATCTGCCTCGTTAGAGTGAAAAGACAGACAATCTAATTACGGAACTGCTTTTCCAAAATCTGTTAGCCGCCAGCAGGAAACCTCCTGCTGTGAGAGGATCAGTAATATATTTAACACATTTGACGTGAAATCAGTTACATTCACATTTCATTTTTGTTTCATTTATGTCAAAAGATACTTCCAAATTAAAATGGAAAGAAATGAGGAAAAAGAGGGCTTTAGACCTGATTTAGTAACAAGCACTTTTTTGCCCTGCTTATGTTTTTCTCGGGCTAATAAATCTTTAGAGAATATTTTAAGGCGTTTTGCCTTCACTGGCAATTCCTGTGTGATTTGAGCTTTTGCTCATTTACTCATTTCTATTCTTTTTATTTTGGAGCAGTTTTCACTTGAGTTCCCTGCAACTGAAGATGTTCTACTCACATTTGTTTTGTGTCGCTATTCCAAATAATAATAGTTTTGAAAGTCAAATAATTGATAATTTATAAATGTCTGTATGATGTAAAGAAAGGTTTGCAGTTTGATATGAATGGCTAATGGTCAAATTACCACAAAAGGTGAAGTGTGAGAGGGAACATTCACTCTGCTTTGTTCACAACTTTTGAAACTGTTGCTTCTGCCAGCTGTAGCTGAAAAAGAACACTCATTTCAGATCTTATGTGAAAAAAAATCCCCACAAAGCCATGTGAAACCAGCTATATAGATTTAAAAGGAATTGACAAAAAAGAGAAATTTACAAAATTATAATAATTACAAAATTTGTGAAAATTTCTGTAAAACTTTAAGACTGAAGTAAGATTGACTTGCTTTAGTTGTCAGTGATACTTATTGTCAAAAAAATAATTTGAACCAGGATGAAAATAATGATTGACATACATGGGTTAGAAATACATGATTTTTAAGCACAATGGGACGATGTAATCTGGGAAGAAGTCAGCCCTTTTTTTGTACACATTTTTGCCCAGGTTTCAGACACTTTGCTTTATGAACAAGGCTAGCTTCAAAATGCCACCCAGCCGGACGGCTTTATGAGCTGACTTGAGCCAATGAAATCAGTCGTGAGCATAACACGCTGTCTGTGTGATGTCAGGATTCCCTAGAGAGAGAGTCCTCTCGCTCTTTTCTACAGACGCCCACAGAGTTTTCCACTTAATTCATGCCGCAAACAATCATCCTTTTATATGGTGAGTGCAGGAGAGTTGCCTTGCCATGTGCTGAACGAATGCTGGAATTCTCAAGCAGCGTTTCAAGAAACTTGTGATTGTTCGTTGATGTTTCTGCGATTCTGCAGACTGGAATGGAAATCGAACGGAGCCAGATTCCGATGTGGTAACTCAGGGGAAATTGTGACTTAGAGCAAGACCTTTGAAGCAGAGCAGCCTTGGTTTTATCAAAGCCTCACACTTGCTGCCATAGTCATGGAGAGGATGCCTTAGAGAGGAGGCACAAGGAAAAAAATAGAGCAAAAAAACAGAGGAGATGAAGGAAGGGAGGTTCCACATTAAAGCTCTCTCAGTTATCTCTGCTCAAAAGAACACAGAAGTAGAAGACTTCAGACGTTTCACAATGGATGCCAGGGCATGCGTGGAATGGCGAGGAGGGCCCAATTTTTTCCGCCTAGTTGCCATGGCGTCTCCTGAGGCGGTGGGGAGGAATGGGAGCATGTTTTGTGCCCACCTCTGCCAGCATTTGGTGGGAGGCATGGGATCAGTGGGCCACCGCCCCCGGTGAGAACCCCAACGTGGCACAACGCTCAGCAGAAAGACTTCACACAGTCTCAAATGGAGGTCACATCTGACTCCCATGTTTTTGTCGCTAATGAATGACAGGGAGAATGAGTCATAAGTGAGTACAAGAAGTCATTAAATGTGGCAGCTTTGGCTAAAGGACTCAGACGGTTTGATTCTGTGTGAGAAAAGAGGAGGAAAAAAAGAGGCACAGGGTCTTACATAATTAAGTGCCACTCCAAAAGTTCAAGAAATCATAACCTTTTGGATCGCATTTTTTCCCTTCCTCTTTTTTTCCTTCATAAAGGCCATTAGAGGTGAGGTTATTGGACATAAATTACATGCTCAGCACTTCAGTGCCTCTTAGACGAGGTAGAGAGGAGGAGAGGTCGTGGATTCGGGAAGGCGACACAGAGTGTAAATCCGAGCTTTTAGCCACTTCCTCATCCCAGACCTCTCCTCCTGGGTTAAGCCCCTCAGAGCTCAGCCTCGAGGCTGTCGGAGGATGGAGCTCAGACTTGTGCAGACAGCTTCCTGCTCCCAGACAGACTCAGGATATTTGTCCCTCGAGTATAAACGCACACACATGGATTCTCTCATTGTCACCACTTCTGTTTCCTGCACTGACTACCCTTTTTGTTCTGTTATATACATGTCTTCACTTGATTGCACCGGCACACTTGTTTGGGGATTAGATTAGTCCACTGACTATGTTTACTGACTGCTGTGTAAAAGCATTACTGAACCTTCCTCTGTCTCTTACCTCTTCTCAGTCTCGCAGTGCACCACCCTTTATCGGCTTCTCTCTGCAGTGGCTGCAGACGGGATTTCTTGAAATAAATCACAGCTTTGAACCTTGCATTACATTGTATTGATATGCAAGTTGAGTCACCTCTCCTGTCTGCAGCAGGGAAATTAGCTTTGAATTGCCCAGTAGATGACTTATTATGATGGACAGGAAAATTATGCTTTCTTATATGAAGTTGTCAAATATGTACATAAAGCCTGAAGGAAATCTAGACTGAGTAAATATGAGCGAGGGGGTTCTTGTACCCATTTATATCGCAGCACGAATCATCACAGTTTAATCTGAATAGCTACAGCCAGCAGGGATGATTCATTGTTTCAATACTGGCTGCGCATGTGTGGTCATGTATTCATTGAATGTGTGGGAAAAGGTAACTGCAAACAGTAGATCTCAATTTCTTTGCCTGCCTGGGGCAAAGTTGGCACTCACACAGATGGGTCCCTCCTCTCTTGACAGCCGGGGAAGATGACTTGAACCTCAATGTGACCTTTGGGGCCTGTAAAGGAAAAAGGCAAAGAGGAGGAATGGTCGGGGTAATCACATAATATGGCATGAAGACCTCTGATCTGACCTGGCCGCCACTTAAGAGTGGAGCTCCCGACACTGACACTGTTGTCATTCACATCCTCGTGAGGAACAATCATGGCATTTATGTGGATTGGATGCCATTTAGGCAATTAATTTTACTCAATGACCGGATCCATTTTTCTGATTGTGTGGAGAGCCTGCTTGTATGTGCAAACAGCGTGGACTGATTTAGAATATTTAGAGGTGCTGAGAGTATACAATAGAGTTTCTTTTTGTTTTGTTTTTTTTTACAGCAGCCTAATTATCTACTTTATCGATTGAATAACCAGCTCTGGAAAACAGTCTCGTTATTGTGACAGACACAATCAGATGTCCACATCTTATGTAATGGCTCCTTAATTAATCGTTTGAGAGAAGGGAGCCTCACTGCAAGAGCCTCACAATAAATCATGACAGAGCTCAGTGCCCCTCAATCCTGCCCTGTCAAAGAAGCCAAAGAAGAAACCGTAATGACCACAGCTGCTCACTGGGACTGTGATGTGAATGCTACGCCGCATGTATGCCAAAGCCTCACCTCATTTAGATTTAAGCAAGCGCCTTGTTCTTTTCTGCGCTGTGGCCGCTCGTAATGACCCTCACACAAGAGGGCTGAAGCTTACCCACGGGTTGGAGAGGAAGAGAGGGAGCACACAGGCTGAATGAAGAGGATGAAGTTTGCTGTCCCAGCTAATGGGAGCTGACATACACTGGGGCGGGAAATGACTTTTACTGATCCTGATGATAGTACCTCTTTCCAATTCAAATCACCTCTCCCCCTCTAAGACAACCTAAACTGGCACAATGAAGATAAGCTCCTAGAAGTTAATGACGGCAAAGAAATTTAAAACAGCATTGCTAGGTACCTATAAATCGCACATGTCTTCATTTTGTTTATTTATCATGGCTCATATAATTTCTGTAGCTTTACTCCAGAAAATAAGCTGTACGAACGGTTTCTGTTTAAAGCCATATTTCAGTTTAATTGGCCGTCTGAAGATGTGAAACACATTCCCATAGGTATAGGAGCCCTAATTAGTTGAAAACTTGCTTTATTTGAGCTGCCGGAAAACGAAGAGCTGAACTGTGAATCTGTCATTGGACCCTGAAGGGCAAAGGCAGGGCCAGAGGAGTTGTTATCCTCTGGAGTATCAATAAACAGGCACGACCTGAGTCAAGGAACACCGTCAAAGAAAAGCATTAAGCCTTTCAGGAAGGCGGCATTCAAGTTCCGCATATCAAAACTAAGCTTCAGATCATGTTTTGTGGTTAAACTTCCGTCAGATGGTCCTTACTGACAGGGTTGCACCCTCAGAGGACATTATCTGTTGGCACATGGCCCGTTTTTTTTTTCACAGTGAGACTGAATCATTGTAATTCTGAGCGGCATTACAGCTCTAAATCCTCATAAATGGAAGTGACCTTTGCCTTACGTCATGCTGCGTGTTTGACAGACTGCTTGAGTTTGGCCATTTTGTATGAAAAGCTCATTTGCAGTCTATCCTAAGTAGATCATTGTTTGTAATTTAACTCTTCATCCAAATATGCCTTGGCCTCAAGAAATGCGTATGTGAGAATATGGCAGCGGTCCAAGGATGGCTGTCTCACTGACAAATGGCTTTAAAGAGCCCCAACAGCTTCAGCATTTGCCAAACTGTTGTCAGTGTAGGTATAACCTGGTATCATCCTCCTCAAAGAAACTTCATGACAGTTGTCAAAGGAGATGACAGAGGCAAATATTTTCTGAATTATTGATTATTAAAAAAGTTCTGAGCACCCACACAAAGAAGACTTACCAGTCTTCTAGTGGCACCACAAAGCTCCTCTCCTGCCAGACTCTGTAATCTGTAAAAGGCCTCAGCTATGTTCACCAAGCTCTGAATTGCCGAAGCAGGTGCACTGAAATGGAGACAAGTTTTAGCATTCAACTCCCAGCTCACAAGAGCATTGTGCAGTTGGCTTCTAATGTTACATGCCTTGGCGCTGTGTGCAAGGCCGGCCACTGTGCTCGTGAAACTTGCCCCCAGCTATCGGCACAAAGAACCCATGACTGGACCCAGACTGTTGCCATAATTGCCACTGAGTTCAGAAAATGGAGGCTCTCAGTGGTGTGAGTGATAAGAAAACTGCTTAGTTGTTTTGTTTCCAGCTGGGTTCGTCTGGTGCTCGCCACAGTGCAAGTCCCTCTAAGTCTCCATTAGGAGCAACTCCAATCCAGGCATTTTCTCCCTTTTCTGTGATTCATTTCTTGGTCTGCCAGACACCCTACTGGTGCATAATGACGTACTTTGGACAAACGGCTGCCTCAGCAGTTCCTTCGCACTTTGTGGCAGAGTGAAACCCTCTTTGTGTGACTTCCATCTCAGCCAGTGAAACGCTTGCTCTTTGAGGCTCTGGCTCTCACAGGAAATTCTCTTAATGGCCAACTATAAGGTTTTTAATGATTCATACAGCATATTATCATAACAGATTAGAAAATTCCCTTATCGGACAGCGCGTCGCACAAGGGATGGAGATATTTGCATTTTATTTGCATTTCTTCATTTTTTAGCCACATTAGCAGCATAGCTTGATGGATTGTTATATGCAGACATTCACAGAGGATGAATCCTAATCATTTTGCTGATTTATAACTTTTCAATTTATGCCATCATGAGATTGACAGTCCTGGTTTTTGACTTTGGGGGTCCCCGGACTTCTCATCTGGTAATATCATAGTTAAATATCAAAATATGTATGTCTCCAATATTGCTACAACTAATAGTTATCTTTATAATCAATTAATCTGTTTATTTCATTATGTGTCTTCAAAATGCTTTGACTGGTTTGGTAATATGATCAATAATAATAAATAAAATGATCACATGGAAAAGCATACTGTATTTCTTATTATACTTGAATTATATACTCAAAAAATAAAGTTACTTAATCATTTTGAGTTTGGTTTGGGAACTGTTTTGTGACATGATTAGCTAAATATGGCTTTACCATCAGTGTCAGACTCCACCAAAACCACATCCATGTGACAGAAGTACATATGGACCCTGTCTTAGGAGCTCCTGGTTTTGTCTTGGCTGCTCAGTCTTGGGAGTCCTTCTCCCTTTCATGATTACACCTCTATCACATTCACTTTCCTCTGTTTGTCCGTAGACTCTTAGTCATGTTTGACAGTTATGTAGTGCTCAGCGTCACTTAGCATTTTCATGGTGAACTACTGTATTAACAGCCACAACAAGTCATTCATGAAGCCTCTGTTATCTTGGGAGCTATTACTTGATGCAGTGCCCCCAGTCTAACTACGATCACCAACTGCCTTTGCAATTCTATTGTCTCGGTCCTGGATTGATGATAGAATTTCTCAGTCCAGCTCCCTGGATGATTAGCACACCTTTGCCTTGGTAGGCAGCCCTTAAATTTCCCATCACACTGTGTGCTCCCACAAATTTGTTCAGCATTGTCGTTTGCTGTGACACTGCTAAAGTGTGCAGAAGAGATGCAGTTTTCCCTCCCCTGCTGCTCCCCAAGGCTTAGTTCACATGAGACCATGTGACATACGCTGTCAGAAACACGTAGCCACATTATTATATGCATTGACTCTAAGCAGGCATGAGCCTTCGATCAAACGCGCACATACACACGGTCATATAAACAAGCGCTCGTCCCCCCAGTGTTTCCCTAGACACTTGGGGCCCTGCGGCTCCCACCCCCCAGCCTGGCCTCTTTAATGAGGACTGGCCCCTGTGTGTTTGATCCTGCTGCCAGCCCACAGCCCTGCGGCCCCTCAGCCTCATGCCTATTCAACAAGCCTCACAGCCTCTCCAGTTACTCCCCCCACAGCCTTGAGTAGACTGTGGATCCAAAGCAAAAGCACTCCTGGGCTGTTGTTCGATATCAAAGCCAGAATGAAATTGTGAGAGGGGAGAAAAAAAATCCAACAATTTAGCTTTGTGCTTTGTAGACTTTAAAAGCAGTTCTTGAGCTACACATTGATCTGCTCTTTTTGTTTGCCAGATGTTCTTCAAAAATTTCATCTATTGACTGTTAAAAACCATGAAAGGTTTTAAGGTTTCAGATGCCAATGAATTGGTTTCACTGACTGTGATCTTGGCAATTAAAACATTTGCAGCCTATGAAACGGAGTCCCTAACAAAGCCCTTCTTCTGTTTTGTGCACAGGATGGAGGTTTGCTGATTAACAACCCCACAGCACTGGCTATCCATGAGTGTAAGTGTCTGTGGCCTAACACGCCTTTGGAGTGTGTGGTCTCACTCGGTACGGGCCGCTTCGAAACGCCCGGCAGGAACAGCACCACCTATACGAGCCTCAAAACCAAACTCACCAATGTCATCAGCAGCGCCACTGACACTGAGGGTAAGTTATAGTCACTGCTAAAACATTAAAGGTGCATTACACATTTTTAAGGAGAGTTTACAAGCTCGTCATTTCACAGGTGTGTCAGATCTTAAATACAAACCTGTGCTGTTATCAACCAACTTTTTTCATAAAATGTACCTTTTTTTAAGTAGCTTTATCAATCTAAACACTTTTTTAAAAAAGAAAATAAAGGAAAAGATTTGGAAAAACTTAATTTAACTTAATGGGACACTCCACGAAGTTGTATCTAATGAGGCTGTTGGGAAGATTTCTGAAGTCTGAAAGCCTGAAGACATCCCCAGGGCTATCAGACAAATTTCTGACAGAAAGCCTGTGCCTCTGCTGCTTTAGATTTTTCGATTTTTATCATAATTTGTCTCTCTGTAGTCTCCCAACTCTATGAGGAAATTCAAGACTAGATATCTGGAGTCTCCCGCTTTAAATCACAATCATTTGACTCATCATCTGACTTAAAAGAGGCACTCACTGTTTTGCACAGTTTTTAAAGTAATGCTAGCACAAACACATCTGGTTACTTTTGTGGTCAAAGGCACTGATGCACTACTTAAAAATAATACTCGAGTCAGTCCCAAATGTCGTGACATCTCATGCCAAATACAGATGAGCTTCAAAAACAAAGAGAGCCTCTGCTCAAAAGAAATGGATGGCATTCAAACTCATGATGTTTCAGCTGCCTTCATTTTATTTTTTCTCCACCTGAAGATTAAATTAACACACACTATAATCAGAATGCACACAGACTTGGATGCATTTCCGAGGGAAGGAATTAGGTTTTGATGTCACCGGCGTGGAAAATACTGCACTGCAGTTTAACTTTGTTCCAGATAAGTCCCATTGTGGTCCTCTGTAGTGGCAACCTCTTCCGTCTCCTTATCACCTCTGGACATGGGCACCTCTGCTGTGCCTAAATTTGGCTCTGTCCCCTCCCTGCTGCTGCTGCCGTGGTGCAGTGTGTGACCTAGATGCCTCTCTGCACTTGTTCCTCCTGTATTTGGGATTAAGCTCTCCCCAGCTCTCCGATGGGCTTTGTTATTTAGAAACATGAGATTAGCAAGAGTGTTTATCTCAGATTTTCTCTTTTTCTAAAGCTTCCCTCCCATCCCAGCACTCAACAGGCCTTCTACTTTGTCGTTAGGTGTGTCTGTGGAGCAGTGTTTTGTTGCTGTGTACAGATAAGGCTGATCTAATGGGGTTTTCGATGTAAGCAAAGCCCCTGATGGAACTGGCTTGTACTCGCTCAGAAACAAACATGACATATCATGTTTAGCCGGCCACAAATTAGGTTCTCTCTGCAGTAGAACAATGAAAAAAATATGTTTTAGGCTTATAGTTCCGGATTTGTATTCATGTTATAGTGAAATTATATGAAGCTGATTTAGAACCAGGTTGATAATTCACTGTGATAATGTTCTTGGAAAACTGACCCTGTGTCTGGTATAACCATGAGACAGCTGTACACTCACAATGTCTTATAAAACTGTTCTGACTTTTTCACTTTGTGTGCGTGTGTGTGGCTTGTCAAACTGAGATAATGTATTCAAGTACACTGACTGGTTATAAAAATGCAGGACGTAAAAGTCAATAAACTCTCTGAAAATAACCTTTTCGATAAATGAGCCGTCTTCGAGTTCTGGTTCACAGCGCAGAGTCCATGCGTTGATAATAGAGTCCATGTCTGCACTGCTGAACCGCTGTGGGAACACAGAGAGAAACAACCACTGTCACCTTTTTAGATCCTTCAGGCATATTTACCCTCTGATTGCTACCCGCTGCCTGTTTATATGCATTTGTATGTTTTGATTTTAAAGTTCTCAGATATAGCATTTGACGCAATCGTGACCGACAAGCCAGACATTTTCACTTCGTATTACCTCACACTCTCAGCCCTGAGTGCTTGTTCTGTAATAGTGTTGACAGACAGGCTCTGACTTTGGAGGCCCTTCTCACTCTTAACAAAATATCTGAATGTTTGTACATGTTGTTGCTATTAGGAAGTTAAACGTGTGTTTACGGTACTGGTCTGCAACCTCACTCTCACCTCTCTTCCTCCCTCCAGAGGTTCACGCCATGCTTGACGCCTTCCTCCCTTCCAACACTTATTTCCGCTTCAACCCATACATGAGCGAAGACATCTCCATGGATGAAAACCGGCAAGAGAAGCTCAACATGCTGCAGGCCGAGGGCACCCGTTACCTGGACAGGAACGAGGAGAAGCTCAAGAAGGTCACTCGCATCCTCACGCGAGAGAAAAGCTCCGTCCAGAGGATGGCTGAGTGGGCCAGGCTCAGGGCTGACATGTACAACAGTCTGTCCTTTCGCTCGTCCAAGCTCTAAGATCCAACACAAGCCACTCTTACCTCACATGGAAACTTTTCCCTTATTCTACATTGACTAGAATATGCCGTGTTACCATGATTAGTGTGTGTCATAGTTGTTGACTTCTGTAGCTCTGAAGAACATTGCGAAACGCACAAGTAGGTAATGTGTCATGCCAAACACTACCTTCTCCTCAGTCTTCGCACTTGTATTGTGTCAAATGACAACTGAAATTTAGATCTTAGATCATACTAAATTGTGAACACTGTCAGCTTTGCAAGGAAACGCAACTCATTTACTTCAAGGAATGATTCAACATTTTAGAAGATGTGCTGATTTGCTCTCTTGGTGAAGGTAAGATGAGAGGGTGGATGCCACTCATTTGTCTGTATGTTAAATATGAAGCTCTCATCAGCAGACTGGACCCGAGCTGTTTTCCATTTCCAGACATGGAAATGCATTAAGCTTTGCTAACCAGCTGCTGACTCATTTACAGCTACAGTTGTTCTGCACTTATCAAACTACTCATCTAAATCCATGTGAGAGAGGAACAGTGCATCTTTTCTAAAATTATTGAACATTTCCTTTAAAAATCAGAGTACTGTAAATTTGTACAGTAGCCACTAATGTTTTTTCCAGATTGTTTTACCACGTGAGCACTTCTAATATGTTTGATTTCATTTTAAAGATTTCTTAAAACAACCAGCATATCCTCACAAAGCAGTGTTTGTACTTTAACAGAAAAAAATAACGATGGGGAATATATGTGGCATTGAAAGCTGTCAGGCTGCAATACTGTAAAACACTAATGTTAACAAAAAAAATCCTTCTTATTTTTCTATTTATGGGTCTAGTCAAGGTTAATTTGAGTATCTAATGCAAGTGACATTGGTATCAATTACCCAATTTGCACTTTTAACTATACAGCCGCTGATTAGCTGTGTAATTGTATACAAACTATATCACATTGGTACATGAGGGTCACTTCAAACATATTCAAACAGTATTGTGTGTATTGTATGTAAATGCATGTTATATTTAAGACTTTAAGACAAACTGATCTCTATTCAGTAAAATTACAACAATATTTCATTCTATAAAAGCTATAATGATGAATAATTATTAAATATGAACAGCAGGTGTGGAAGTATTGGAATGGAGCCTTGCTGTCATGAAGATCTATCTCTTATGTATTATTTTTTAACTTATTTTAAGTTCACTCGTTTCAAACGCTTTTATCATTGTGTGCTTGATTGTTTGGCTTTATGGATCCCCCCACAGGCTACGCACATTTTCTGCTCTGTCTTCAGTGTACCCTCTTTGCCTTTGATGCCTCTTCTCAAAAGCCTCTTTCACCCTTTCTACCTTGAAGTGCTGTGTTTCAGTCCCCACTCTGCTGTACTATAGCCTTTGTAAAACATCATGCTCTTAGCTTTGCAGCTGAAGCACTCAAAACAGATTGCTGTGTATTGATTCGTCAGGATGAAAATAATGTACGGACAAGTACTGTATTACTGATACAACAATGTGTTGGTCACTCCCAGAGGACCTGAGGTAAAAAAATGGACTCAAATATTACCCAGTTATTCCACTGTGTTCCTGCTGGTCCTGTATAAAGACTGTTTGAGAGTGTATTTCATTAAAACCCATCACTGAACCTTGCTGCTTCTTGCCTCCTAATTATGTGAAGATTGTGATCTGACGAAAGCTGCTGTGGATCATCTCAGGAAGAGGGGACGTGCAGATATTAAGTCGGTAATTTGTACTCACAACTGCTTAATTATTCCAACAGAGATGTGGACTGATACACTCACCTCCTTGTTTCACTTTCCAAGATGCTCGGCTTGATTAGCAGAAAATTGTAATTTATGAAATTACAACATCCTCACCTGCCAGCGGACATTTTCCTTTTAACCCAAAGGAATGTTGGTTTTTCTGAGTGTGCAGAGGTAGGGCTGTATTTTTTAGGGGAAGGTAATTTGAAGGCCTTTCCCTGAGCCGCCTGTCATAAAGGAGACGAAGGTGAGATGAGATGACTGTGCAAGGCTGTGCTCAGGCACCTGGGTAAAAGCCCTGTCCGGTGATGGATCGCATTTCCCTCCAGCATAAACACGACACACCGACACAGCTCTCCACCAACTGCTTACACGCATGAGAGCACAGCGACGGTCGCAGAAGGCAGAGGACACAACAACCGGCATCAACCAGGGGTCTGGGGAGGGAATGATGCAGGATGGAGGCTGTGTGCATTTATTATTTTATCTGGCAAGAACCGCTTCACAGGGCAGACAAAAGCAGTAAGTGGGCATTGACTGAGCATAGACTAAAAAGAGTAGTTTCAGTATTTTATGTGAATAGTATAGCAAATAAACAAATACAAAAAGATCTAAATACAGTGTGTGATAAAAATATTGACAGTTTCACACTGTTGCATGATCACACACTGAACCCTGTAATATGAAAAATCATTTGTTAATGGATCCTGAGTTGGCTCATTCAGATATTTGGATTTAAAGTAAAGAAAGTCACATCACTGAGAAAAACAGTATTATTGCCTGATAAAAAGGCTTGATTTCTTCATATCAAATTACTTTGAAAACTATAAATTGGTCAACACAGCTCTGCAGTGAGGACAGAAACATAAAAATTTCCTGATTTGGTGCCACTTTTCTGACATCAGTTTGTTGATGGTGATAATCAACACGCAGTAATCAAGAAATGCTTGTTTTTTTTCAGTAAAAAAACAGCTCCCAGCTCATCCTGCAAGCTTAAAATAAGACATCACATGACATCTTTCACCAGGGAGGTGTTTGGACACATTGCTCTTCTCAGTCAGTCATCAGTAAGGCAGCTCAATCTCATCAGCAGAATAAGCAGCAAATGAGAAATCCCTGATCTGCTCTTTACTTTACATGCTTTTTAGCTTTATTCCTCCAGTTCAGCATCAAAACCGTTTTCCTGGGAGTCGTGGTTATGCATGTATTAAAAGCAAATAATATGAAAATTAATACACATCAAACACACGGTGCAGTCTGTTGAATAGATGTTCAATATGGAAGCTCAGTGTGATCCTGCGTAGGCGTGTCCAGCTGATAGTGGTACTGAAGGCTGCTTTTGAATGTAAATCCCATCAAAACACCTCTGTCAACTGTCCACTATAACTCGTGGAAGTAAAGACGTCAATACAGATACTTAAACAGTGTCCACTATGCTGTCCATGTTTGTAAGTCTTTTGTGATCGTCACTGATCTGTCATGAAACCTGTAGCTTGTTGAATCTGGTCTAAACCGAGCTGGGAGGATGGTAGCTTAAGTGAGTGAGGAGAAGGCAGGGTTTTGCAAGTAGACCTCAAACCCTGTCACATGTTAGCGACTTTTTGAGAGAGAGTGCAGAGAGATCATGGGTTTTACTTTTGGGGGCTTTAGCGGCAGTTTATTTACTCTAAATCACAAGGCAGGTCTTCCCACATCCTCTGCGGTTTAGAGTTAATACTCTAATCCCTAAACACCGAGCATGACATCCACCTTCTCTGTCTCTCTTTATTCAGCCTCTGAGGCCGAATTCAACTTTCACTGTCACCCCTTAAAATTAACCGTACATGTTTCCTTCTTGATTATTTGGTGAAATTGTTTCTTTCAGATCAGTTTCAGCTTCTGACACATAAATAAGGGATGGTTAAAACCTTGAGTTGGTCATTAAAAACTCATTATCAGGGTTAACCGCCCTGAGTGATGTTGTATAATCACAGCTATAGTTATAAACCGTAAACTTGTATTTGTCAACATGACCTGACAATGATCCAAGAAGACTCTTCGGTAATTAGAGATGAGACAGCGCTAAAGGCTTCAGGTTCTGATACAAACATTGCTAATTGATTGAAAAATAGTTATGAGTGTTACAAAAAGCAGCCAAGAGCAGCTGTAAATGTGTTACTGTTGGAAATATAAAATAATGGGGACTAAATCAAATCACAACATGAACCAAAAACTCTTTACCTGAGAGTCCCATGAATGAATAAATGGCTGAAAGAAAAGCGGTTGTACAACATATTACCTTCTGAAACGCAGGTGTTCTGGTCACTGCGCTGTATTCATTGGATTCATGTCATGTTTTTGCCCCCTGTGTGTTAACAGGGTTAACAGCCAGTAAAGGCCGCTCCCACTCAATATGGAAAAGTCGTAATGTAATTACACATCAGACAGAGAGAGGAAATGCATCCCCCCCGATGTAAACAGATCTGACTCATGAACTTGTCCCCCAGCAGTAATCACATCAGTAATTCGATTTCTTTTGCACCTTTGGCCAAACCTCCAGACTCTGAATAGAAATCCGTCTTAACAGTGGGGAAGAGATCTCGAGGTTTTGACAGGTACTGTGCTCTCCCTTCTCTGTTGTTATATAACAACTGTTTATCCTTTGGGTGGCTGCTACTCAATTACACCTCACATTTAGCTGCAGCAAATAAACCCAGCTCATTAGCCCTTAATTAGTTTTGGAGTCAGCAAAGGATATTGAGATAAGATATGAAGAGTTTAATACCAAAATTTGATTGCCACCTCGGAAAAAAAGTGACAGAAAAACAAATGATGGAAAAACTAATTGCGGCAGATTGAATGGATAATAATGTGATGTGCTGTCTTTGATAAAGTCGTACATTTTTGCACAACAGATGCACAACGTTGCAGAGTGCTTTTTGTTCATAATTAATACCCAACGCTCTGAATTTCTGGCTCATTTTAAAAAAGGTGAAAATGCAAACGTATCCTGGCTGTGATATTGTTCTCGATTGCTGTGTTTTGATGTGAGCTCCGACTATGAGCTGGCCTGATCTGTGTTGAATCTGCGTTAGTTAATCATCACCTCTGCTGAGAGTCAGGCCGCTTCATGGTCGGCTTGCTGGTGCCGCATCTGTTATGAGTTTGTTCTGAAAGGAATTGAACAAAATAAGACCGAACCAGCGAGGAAAACAGGCCAAGTGATGACTGTGTCTCCCCTGCACAATGGCCATGCCTTGTGTGAAATTTTGCGTCTCAGTGAGCAGAGGACTTCAAGGATCCGCTGCAGCAAAAGGCATGATAATTGGAGTTACCAGTGAGGCAGACACGACGTCTTCTCTGCTGGCTTTTTTTTTTTTTCATTTCAACACAAAGACCTGACAAGATTCGTTTTGCAACTTTGCAAGTGCTCCACTTGGTCTCCATGGTGCTGTATCCTTGAACTTATGTAAATCCCTCAGAGTATTTTATGGATAATATGCATGGGGGGAAATTAAGAGAATATTTTAATGAGATTCAAGAGGTATGCAGACATATCTGGAGGCGGTCTAAAAATTACAATACTTCCGAGTGTGACGCTATGAGCAGATGTGGGTAAGAATCCCCTGGTCCCCTCCAGTTGATGATGAGGGAAACTGGTTTTGGTTGGACTCTGGGGGGTGGAAGGCGGTGTTACATCCTGCAAATGACCTTGGATTCGTATCAGACTCTCTTGTTCTCAGTTTACAGTCGTATATATTGTCAAGCAAAGCAGAAATGTCTTAAGAAATACTCCAAAAATAAGTGAAGAAGCAGATGAGTGTTTGGGGAGGCCGTGGATTTCAGAGGTAATTAAGTTAATTTCTTTACGCTTCTTATGATGAACCGAGCTTTGGCTCATTTCCAAACCATTTTACATCTACAAACCCACTTTCATCTTGCTTCAAATCTGTGCCACGGCCTAATTTTAGCTAATCTCAGTCAAGCAGCCCCTGAATGACAACTCAAACCAGAACCCTTGTCTTGTTGCCAGACCGGGCTTATCCTCCCAATAACTGCGTCACTTTCTCTCAGTGTTTGATTCTGTGGCTGCAGATGGCCACCAGAGCTAAGCCCGAGATAATGCATGTGTGTAACATGCACTGAGAGAGGGGAGCATGGCTGGCTGGCTGGTTGGTTGGTTGGCAGCAGATTGAACCGAGAGGAAATGTGGCTTTTAAAGTCACATGACCTCATCCAGCAGCATCTTGGATGATCCCCCCCGGCTACTGTATGATTATTAGTGCAATCCTGTTCTCGGGGCAAAAATGGTCCACAGTATCAGGACATGCAAATGGCTCTGAGCAATTAAGGCCCAGAACAGCTGGAATGAAGTCCATTGCCCAAAAGGTGAAAGCACTCATAATTAAAGTAACTGCAGTCTGTTTCAGTTTTGTTTTCCTCTTTTTTTTTGTTTTGCCTGATTAACGAAAATGTACAGGATCGTTAAGCCTTTAAGGCCTGGAGTTATTTCAGTGTTAAACATTATTTCTGCTTGTAGCATTTCCCCGCTTTGCTTGAGCAATAATAAGACAGCAGCTGAATTAAAACGCAGCTCCCTGCTGTTAAATCACAGAAAAGGGCACTGCTGAGCATTAAAAGGCAACTTTTTATCCTAAAACTCGTCCAGCTGTTGTCCATCTGTGGCCTGGAGCCTGTGGCAGGCTAAAGTACTATTAGTGTCTCTATTTGGATAACAATTTGCTGAGATGGTTCAGCGCCTGGAGGCCACCAAACAGCGGCGGCGCTGCAGTGCGCGCAGTGAGCGTGCGCGCGCCCCGGAGCGATGCTGCGCGCCCCCGCCCACCCGGCCGCGCGCGCGTGTGTGTGTGTGCGCGTGTGTGTGAATGTGTGTGTGTCGGTGAACTGGAGGGAGAGGAGAGGACCAGTGGTTGAGGCAGAGGAGAGACAAGTGCAGCAGGATCGGCGCAGAGCGGGACTCCACGAACATTAAAGGCACAGACGGTCTCTGCGCGTCGCGGCGGAGCGGAGGCGCACAGCGGACTCCTCCGCCGAGCGAGGAGAGAAGGTGAGCCAAACCATACCTTTGAAAAAAAAAAAACAACACGTGCGGTGCAGCTCGCCGTCCTCTGACAGGAGTTTGTGGAGCAGGAGGAGCGGGGCTGTCGTCTCTGCCTCTGTTGTTGTTTTTATCTATTTATTTTTTACGCAAAGACTCGGGGGTTGTTTTGCGAAGCTGAAGCTCTAAAAATACACATTGACGCGTGAGCTCGTGGCTGCCGGTCAGTCAGAGAAAGAGAGGGAGAAGGTGCAGGTGCCCACAGAGCGCCTGTCAGACCGAGGCTGCCTCAGAGATGCTGAGAGGAGTCAATGTCACTCTTCTTCTCCTCATGCGAACCTTTGATGTGATCTGTGCTCCTTAACGTAGAAACATCTGCTGCATCTGACAGTTGTTTTTTTTTATGTGCTATGTTGACGAAATAGCTGCCCTCTCCTGCAAAATCCCTCCTGTCCTAAGCTGATCTGCTCCCCACGTTTAATTCCCTCCACATCCACATCACAACTCTGTCTGGTTTTGACTGACCGGTCAGTTTGTCTGGTCTAATGTTTCCCCTCATCACGCTCATCTCATTTCCCCCTGAGATTTGCCCATAAACATCCCATTCCGATGTATTACTCAGGTCAAACAATTCCTTCACTGGAAAAGAGAGGAAAAAAAAACAAAACAAACCCACATTCCCACCCAAATCCTCCACTGTTTACTCCCCCTTCTCCTTCTGTCTCCTCTTGGTCAAAGCTTCAGTCAGGGGAGGGGGGTGACCATCATGGGGAGACTCACCATCATGCAACAACACCCCCACCCCCCTCCTCTCATCCTCCGCTCATCCCCAGACACTCTCACTCACACACACACACGCACAAACACACACACACAAACACACATGCCTGGGCCACACACTTTCGCTGCCCGCTCAGATAGCCGAATTAATACAATGCTAATGACCCCCCCTCTCTTTGTATTGTCTGAAGCGCTTGTTCTTACTTCTCTCTGAAAGGGCTGACACACTTTCTAGAAATGTTTATTCACTGCGGGCAGACTATGTATAATCTGTTTAAGAAGATAACAATATCCCCTCTATCCCTGCCTTATGTCTAGTTTGCATTAATTCAGAAACAGGCGGCAAAATGTGCCGCGCCACTTTGCGTCCCCAGCTGTTTGCGTGTCTTTCGGCGGCCCCCTCAGTCACACTTTCTTCGTGGTAAGTCTTGCTGTCGCTCGGGCCCCGAGAGCCGCGACTCTGCTGCCGCTGCGGCTCCAGTGACAGGACGTTTCAGGCTCACTTGACCAGCGTGGAGAAATCGGGACAAGATAGTGACCTACATTGTGCTGCCTGTCTTTACTTTCACCCTCAGCACAAACGGCACTAGGCGGGGAGATTTGCATAACTAAGGGATTATCATGACACACGTTGGCCGGAGTTATTGTGAGAGCACCAGTCAGTCTCACTGCTGACCTAAAACCAGTGGCGGGCAGCTCGGGCCGCGGGGGCTATGGGAAAAGCTTGGGTGTTGGAGGGAAAATGCCACTAATTTCACTCTGTGGGCTGCAGGAACACGCAGACTATTCTCTGAGAAATGATCAACGCTCCTTCTGTAAGCAGACGTCTGTGGCATTGTGAACTCCGCCAACCGGAGGACCGGACAAAGTGTCTCATAGATAAGAGAAAGTTGGTCTGTGGCACTCGTGTCGTGGTGACGCTCATGACATCATTTCTCAGAGGAACTGACCTGAACCGGAGATGCTTTCATGTTGACCGGTGATTCATTTCACCAAGGGCTCGCTTCATTTGTGTACAAGAAATGCCCCTGTTATGTATTCAGATATGGAAGTAAAAAAGTGAAGCCGACAACCTGCAGCTGAAGTCAGAGCAGGAGGCATTTAAAGTTGTTGTATGCAGCTGGAAGATCAAACATTTTAATGGTTTCCTCTTGTTAATGTTAACCTTACTTTTCTTATCGTGACTCATGATTTGTTTGTATTGACTGAACTAAAAGCAGCATTGTTACAGTTAACAAAAGAAATGAGCTATCAAACTGTGGATGACTGTGGATTGGGAGGAAATTGAACCATTTTGATAATCAATCTTCATTGTATTCATTTTTCAAGCAAAAATGCCAGTAATTCTTTGGCCCCCTCTCAAATGTGACAATTTGATGCCTTTCTTCTTCTTAGATTATAGAAAATCAAATAACAATGTTTTGGACTGATGGACGAACACATGAACAATTAGAATACATCACTACGACATTTTCAGCCATTTCATGGACAAAAAGGATCGATCAGTAAAAAATTCAGCAGATTAATGGATAATGGAAACATTATCATTAGGTTCAGACTTAAATCAGACCGTCTGACAGTTCGTAAAAAGCCAGATTATCTAAACCACAACTGAAATGTTTGAAATAATCCCTCATTGCCCAGACAACTCTGAGCAGTCAGTTGAACTGTGATTGATGCTGCCACATTCAGTTTTACCATTACTGGTAGCGATTAAGACCCCAAACTAGAAAACATATGGCCAAGCCGAAGTAAACTGTGATTATCCCTCTATAAAGTGGTGCAATAATTTGTTTTTCCATTGAGACGGGCACAGGCACAGTTGAATAACGCACCGTCACCCGTGTCTCCCGCTGATTGACTCGATGATTGAGAGCGTTCTGGAGACACGTGTTGTCGGCCCGAGTGGAGACAATCCAGCGGCCGCCGCGAATACAAGTGCTGTGCTGCTCAGCTGTGATTGGGCTAAATCTCTGGGGGCTTGATGGAGGCCCATGCCTATCCATTAGTGTCACCGCGGCCTGGATGTCTCTTCCCAGTGGGCCAGTCACACACGGCAGCGCAGCTCGCCGACATCGCCTGGACCTCCTTGTCACAAGCATGTTCGTCTCATTTTGGGACTGATGAGTGCCTCATTAGAGAGCCACAGAGGGAACGCTGTCCCCCGCCCGCTTCACGGCTGCCTGAACAAATGCCTTCGTTGTAATTTGGACAAATGTATGCAGAGGGGCAGAGGAGTACATACAAAGAAGGACATGCATGTTCATTACATATACACATGCACGTCTCACTTTCTCTCTCTCCCTCCCTGCGAGCGGGGCCTGTATGGTTGCAAGCTGGTGGGTGCAATTAGAGTTTCACACTCAGTTAGGCAGCAGCTCTAATGGGGATTGACACGTTCCTGCAAATCCACTCCACACAGCTGCAACTGTTGATGTTTACATGCTAGACCTGTATTGTATTGTGTGAAGTGGATGGTGACAGGTGACTAAGACAAATGGATATTAGATGATTTATGTGTTGCTCATAGCTAGGCTGGTTTTCTGAACAATTACAGACAAAGAGCTGCAGTTTTGCTTTGTTATTTGGTATCTCCTACAACAACACAGCTTCTGTGATTTGTGCGTCAATCTTTAAATGATTTAGTGGATAAATCAGGAGTTGATCAACAGAAAAAAACCCTGTTGATCATAAGGTCTGTTGATTAGCAAAAGATTTTCTGGTCCCTGCCTTTCGAATGTGAAAATACTGTTTTCTGTTTCATAACGTTGTAAATGGATGGTTTTCCACTTTCTGACTGTTGGTCAAACAAACATCTGAAGACGTCACTTCTTGGAACTTGTCGTGTCGCTATTTCTTCCATTTCATAGACCCACTGAGTCATAAAATATGTCAGAATGATTTGGTGGTTTAAGGTATATTACATCCCAAATAGAGCTGAAATAATGTATTTGTTGATTAATTGACCAGCAATTGTTGTTACAATTATGTCTTCAAGGAAAGATGTCAATAAATTCTGTAGCTCTAGCTTCTCAGATGGAAATATATGCAATTTTCCAGTCATCTATGGCAGTAAATTGAATATATTTGGCTTTCTGGCAGTTGGTTGGGCAAAACAAGAAACCTGATGTCAACTTGGGCTCTGGGAAATTGAGTAGGAAATGTTTCACATTTTAGAAACCAAAAACATGATCAAGAAAATAATCAGCAGATTCATCAGTAATAAAACCAGTTGTAGGTTGCAGCCTTAATCTCAAGCTTGAATCACAGATATGTTTTGCATGAATCTGGCTGCTGCTTTGTTACATTAGCTTGTATTTTTAGGCAGCAGGTAGTGTGGGCAGATGGTGGATGAGTAGCGGTCAGTGCGGATGTCCCTGGATGACCCACTGCGACTGAATCATTGCACCAGTGCTTTACACCATGACAGTCATCAAGCCCAATCATTCAAGGTTGTCCAAGGAACGCCATTATCGCCTATGTCAGGTTATTACACCCCTTAGAGAGAACAAAGCATTTAGAGGCGCTCCTTTCTGTCCAAACCAACTGCCTGGGAGTGACAGCAATAGAGCCCCCTTTTGAACCGGCAGGCTGGGATAATGGAACGTAATGTTGTGAGGTTTTATGTTCCCCCTCCACCCCCAATAGAGCACCTGACAGGTTAACTAGCTCCCTGCACCACTTGATCAGACTCCCAGTCAACCTTGACTTCAGGGACTTGATATGAACAAATGAAGTTGAGGTGTGCGCTCAGCATGTATTTTCCAAATTCTCATAAGATGATCTGCTGTTTTGCCACCCACCAGAAGAAGTGGAGGGAGGGAAACGGAGAAGTGGGAGTGTTTTGAAGCTTTGAGGGGTTGCTGGGGGGAGGAGGGGTGGATCATGTACCTCGGTCGACGCTGAGAAGGGGCATGGGGAACAAAGGGGGTCTGTTTTCTCTGTCTGTACTGGCGGGGCGGCTGTTCTCGCCTCTTTCTTGCGGCACAGGGGGGTGATGCAGGGTTATGCCTGAGGAGACCCACAATGAGAGCTCGGGTGTTGGAGCCTCTGTTTGAACACACAGTTGTTCCTGCTGAAGAGGGCTGGAGAAGCAGCCCTTGCTTCCGACAGCCTCGGGCCTGTTGAAGCTCTGGCCAACTTTGGATGGGCAGCAGATGTTGGAGAGGTTGGTTGGTGGCCCAGTGGCAGCACATAACAAGGACCACTGCTTCCCTATCCTGTCCTGAAAACAACAGGAGGTGGGCATTGCTCCATTAGCGGGGTGTAGACTCGCCAAAATTACAGGGAATTCAGGAAGAGTGCACACTTGAATGCTTTCTGGTCTGTTCTCAAGCCTCTATCTTTTTGCTATTTGCATAGAGCTTAAGAGAAACTCGGCCTCACATCCCACTCTCTGTTGGCACAGTGCTGCAGCCCACTTGTGTTGTCTAATAGCTCAGCAAATACATCGCCACAGCTCGTATGCTGCTTATAACATTGGAGATTTAAAGGGTGGGCCCGTCCAAGAAATTCACCACAAGCCTTCTTGCTCTGTTGTAGAACAATACATCCTGTAAAGTTGTAGAAGTGGGGGTCTGCAGAGATGAGTGGAGGGAAGGCGAAGATTATCTCTGTTGCCCCAGCACATGATGCAACATTGATTGAATCAACAGGAAAGAAGTAGACACTTAGCTGTCAGCTCATGAATAAAGTTGACATGGAGACACAAAGTGGCTTTGCCATGGTTCAGAAGGCTCGGTGACCTCAAGGTCTTATTTAGGCCAGGCCCTCTAATGCCCTTACCCTCTGCCCCACCCTCTACCCCCTCCCACACCCTGGCCGAGGGTAAGACACCACGATAGCAGCTCAGCAGCCACCACTGAAGGGCCCTTAATCCAAGTGGGATGACAGCTTGGCTCTAGATGCTGTTTCTGTGGCGCTGAGACCAATGGGCTTTTCTTTCCCTCTTTTTCATCCCTTAAACCCCCCAAACGCAGCCACAGGAATCCTGGGAAAAAAATTCTCCCGGGGGAGACAAAGGAATGGGATGGTAAACAAATCCAAGTGTAGATGTGGGATTCCTCCTTTCAGCAGATGATATATGTGCATATCCTTTAAGATATCAAAAGCACGAAATACAATGAGACTGTGGCTGCTTTGCTTTTTTGTGTTTTTATTGTCCTGGTGTCACGTGTCGTATAAAAAACATAATCTATTACCAGATAATCTTTGTCCAGGCTTCTGGTGAATGATTAGGGAAGATTGAGGTCAGAGAAATGCATTAGAATCATAAAATTTGGTGCCGCTGTCAGACCAAATCCCTTTTCCTTCCTTTATACCAATCAGCTGAGCCATTCAGAGATCACATGTGGAAGGAGATCAAAACAGGGCAGTGGTTTCCACTGATACAGTGATGAGCATCACGTTTGCCAGCAGAGTGAATCACTCTGCCAGGCAGTTACAGAAATTCTCCTTTTCCAGGCTGATCGTGCAGATGTGTAGTTAACACTGGGAACTATCAAGAGCCACGTTAACAGACTGTTGTTGTTAACAAAGTTGAATTCCGTAGTTCTGAAATTTATTAATAGAAAATTATTCATTAAGTACAATGTCAAGCATTTGTTGGTTCCAGTTTCTTAAATGTGAAGTTGGAAAAAAGGTCATCAGTCCTGTTCTAGGCAGGACTGATGGTTTGAACTTTGCGAGTGTTTAAACAAGAAAGAAATGCGAGAAAATATTAATGCCTGTCTGAGAAAAGTATATGAAGTTTGTGGTGAGGGGTTTTACAGCCTTAAAACATATTGGAAAAAAAACGAGGGACCACTGTATATTTTATTGTATATGTGCCATGTTGAATTTGCCTCCTTTTCATCATAATTACACATATCATGAAACAGATTTAAAAGGATTTCCTTTATATCAAGGGCATTATTTTTCAACCTCCATGATAAAAATGAATTCTTGTAAATTTGATTTATTAATAAAAACCCAAGGACATCCTCCATGGGATTGACTATGCTGAGGCTCCGTTGCCAGAGCAATTTAGATCAAATACAAGCAATGGAAGAGCAATCAGTATAATCTCCTTGCGGTCAGTCCTTCCCTGGTTTCTCAGCATTGGACGTCTTTAGGAGCTGGAGGAATGTAATTGTCACTGAGATAATTCCTTGCTATGGGCTAGCTGTGTCCGACTGTGAAGAGGGGAGGATGGACAAATGGCAACTTCATTTATCAGCATCTCCTCTGAGGCTGGCTGACCTGATAACCCAATCAAACGTCTAGTGTGGCTCAGAGCTGTCTGGGCCAACACTGGGCGTTTTCAGCTCTGTGTTTGTCTCTCTGTCTATGTGGAAATATCAATGAGTCTTTGTCAGTGTGCCATGGTTTACAGCCAAAGCCCTATGGTGTTAAGAGCCCAATGCATAGTCTCTCAAAGAAGAAATGCCTTTAAGTTTGTTGATATTTTCTGCAGCAGAAACTTTTTATATTTTATCCCACAATTACTCCATTGTGTATTCGGATCTTGTCGATGAATGGCATTCCTTATATTGGTTTTATTTGGTATTGTTCTGGCAGAGGTTGAAAAGACTGTGGTCTGAAGCAGACCTAATGCTCTGGTCTTCAAGGTTGGCTGGTTTTGGGCCTCTCAGGGCTCAAGGCACAATGACCACGTCTCTGTATGAGCGGAGCCATGGTGGACATGTTACTCAAAGGGGTTACTGCGTGACAGAGAGCACGCCTCCACAGATCCTGTGAGAGAAAAATAGGACACTTTCACTCACTGGTCATTTGTGGTGTGTCACTGAGGTGGAATTCATATAGCTCCTGGTTTTGAAGTCAGTATCTTGATTGTAGTTGACATTTCGGGGTATGCAGAAGGCTCAGCTTGGAGTCAAGGGGCACTCTTTGGATGTTCACCGCTTTCATGAAATGTGATTGGTGTGGAATAGTAGATGAATGTACTGAGGGGCTGCAGTGTGCTGCTGCGCTCGCTCTGAGGTTATATGCATTTTGTCAGCTATCTGAGATCAACTTAAGTGCACATCTGAGGCTTTTACATAAACCGCTATCTCAGTGATTGGATGGTAATGATTGAAATTGCAGTTTCATTTCCAAAGCCAGCCTTCAGGATCATGATATGCAGGGTGCTTATAGAATTATTAAAACCTGTTTTATAATCTCAGCTTGTAGCCATGTGATTTAAATAAAGGAGCAGTCGCTGCCCTAAGAGCAGATTATACACTGATCCCACCTCTGTCTGTCTCTGCCTCTCTGTTTCAGTTTCTGCCTCTCTGTTCCTCTGATTATTTCCTGCCTTCTTTATCGTTCTGAGTATATGTTATTATCTGTGTTTGCTAACCAGGCACCAGGTATTTGTTAATCCATGTTTTTCTTCCACTATTCAACACTTGTTAGTTGTTATTAAACTGGTGAATGAATCTTATCGGTAATGTTGGCATAATGTAAACAGCAAGTCAGTGTAACATCACAAGCATATTTTCCAACAATTGTTGTTTGCGGGACTGAATAATATATATACTGCCGGTTGTGAATGCAAGTACAATGTTTTATTTATAGTTTGAGGTATCTTTTGTTTTCTTCTGTGAAATATGCATGCTTGTTTACTTCCTTAACAATTTAACCATTTCAGGTCTCTGATCACGGTGGTATGATCAAATGACCTCAGTTTTCCCAGCACATTATGTAAAATTAAAAAGAGAAATACGTTATGCAGTACTGAAAAAGATATATCTAAATACATTGGCATGGTAAACATTTTTTGAAGCTAAGTGTCTTTTTTGAAATTCTGGCAGGTTTACGCTTATGTCTCCTCTACGGGTGAAGCCTGAGGCAAACTAGTAGCATTTATTATATTTCTGCATATTTTATGAATTTATATTTTCTGTCTCAAGCATTGCTTTCAAATGTAGGCGTTGTTCACTGATAAAGTGCCTAATCAGGCCAGAATAGGGGAACTACACAGAGGTCAGACTGATTGGATTCTCCACGGTCATCGACGGTGAAAAAAAAATCTAATTAAGCCTGAGGCGTCCAAAGTCAGACTCCTCAGGATTACCCTGGCCCTGCACCCAAAACCCAACCCTGGGAGAGAGTGATAACTAGACTCCCATAATCTGAACCTAGGTCTGACTATAGGGTGGGGGGTGTTGGTGATGAAACCATTGCTAACCGAGTCTACCAACCCAAACTGCAGAGATGGCTGATGTCACCACTGGTTCAGCAGCATGTCAGTTGTGTCATCCTGGGAGCAGTGAAACATATCCAGGTAAATTTGGTTCAAATCAAACATCACAGTTTGAGGTTCACTAATGTGAAGTCTGTGTTAATGTTCACCACCGCAGCGGGATACAGTGCACATGGCTGCAGTAACTTAAAGTGTGTTTGTGGGAGATAATGATAGAAGAACTGATTTCATGCAGTGTTTCATCCATATTGCTCACAACCCCCCCCACACACACACACACAAACACACACACTCTTTGAAGTCAAATTAGAAGTGTCTGTATGGGTGGAAATGACAGACAGATTAGAGAACAAAAAACATGCTTTGAAAGAGCATTTAACCTCCACCCCCTTACTCCTCCTCAAATCCTTCCTTTTGAGACAAAATAAAACCCTGCAAAGTATCTTTCCTTTTGTCCCAACTTTAGGATGTGGGTTGGATGTACGCTCTGAATTTTAGGGTTCGCTTTTCATTTGCTCTTTTGTTTTAGTGTCTATTGAGTGAAAGTACACATTTACTGTTGTTGTTGAGGGAGTCCGTTTGAGGGGAGAATGTCTCACAACAGGAGAGCGCTATTGATCAGGTGTTTGCATAAAGGAAGCGGGGGTAAAGGGAGAAAGAGGTGAGGGAGGTGAGGGTTCAGGGCGGGGTGAGAGACAGGGAAGAGCCAGTGACCAGGACGTGCTCTACGTCTCACCAGGATGCAGGCGACTCTGAAATATGGGCTCTTTTCTTTTGATCCTGGAAACAATGCACCTGCTGGAGGCCCGAGGATATGTCGTCTCCCCATGCGTCCTTTCCCATGTCTCTGAGGTATCGCCGACCTGTGCCAATGTGAATAAGGGTTCAAGTATTATTATCATATGCGTGACTATACACGGACAATGGCTCCTTTTCTCTAACACCACAAAAGTTTAAAAGTTCCCTGTCATCTCCTCTTGCCGTCTCTCGGGGCTCGATTGTTAGCAAGTTGTTTTTCCCGGTCTACCGTCAAAACGCAGCCATAGTGAGAAGAAGAAAATGCACTTTTGGCCTCAAAACAAAGGCCCCCGAATTTGTTTCACTCGCTCTGTTTATCTAAGCTGTGATTCAGGCGAAATGGGACTTTGGATATGAATTTCGAGTAGAAGCCGAGCGTTGGCAGCAGTGGCAGGGCTGCGTCCTTGACAGCCCTGTTGAATTAATTCCTTCCAAATGGCTGGTTTAAAGAATGAAAAAAGGAGTCTTGAATAAAACCTGCCACTGATCTAATGCAGCACTGTGATGGAGGTCCATTTTTACCCATAATGTCTCGTGAAACCATCCTTTTTTATCCCTCTGACTCATATTGTGTGGAAGTGAAGCATAATGGAGTAGGTGGCCACAGAGAAACCGCCCGGGACAGCTCGTCATAGCACTTCAGTTTGATTGACACAGCACTTCTTTTTTTCACATCAGACGTGGTAAAATGGTATAGAAGTGACTCTTTTACATAACATTGGACAATTGCATGCCTAACCTCCTTCATTCACTACTGGGCCTCTGTGAATTCAAACTGGAGCAACCTCAACATATCTGTGTTTTGTAATGCTAAAATTAGCAGAATCTGAGGCATGTGCTTGATATGGTAATAGGGCAGGGAAATTGTGTTTTGAGTGTTGATTTTCCATTTTAGCCTGGATATATGCCAGAACTGGCTGGTTTAAATTAGACAAAAAAGTTGTTTGTTCTGGTTGGACATTGAATATGGTGAACATGAGTGGGCCGTATGGATGGTTTATGTCATGTTATATATTTGCTGCATGTTATTATATATGATTTTATTTTGTATTAATGACTTGCATTGATATGTGATTGATGATTTGTACAATGCATTTTATTTGCCTTATCCCTCTTACCTTTTCATTTGCCGTTTAGCTGCTTCTTGTTTAATCTCATGGTTTAGCATGTTGCCTGCTTTATAGTAATTTTAATGCCTAAGTTAACATTTGGTTAAAATTTGCCTTTTGGCTAGCTTTACAGTCATGTTAAGCACTGTAAATACATATTGACAGGGACATGATGCACATTGCAAGTAAATACATAAATAAATAAATACAGTATGCATAAATTATGGGTGTCTGTATGTGAAACTGTGTGTTTATCATAAAGGATTTATCCCATCTCGGCCATTTTCTCTTGGCTCTCATGGTATCACTGAAGCAATCAGATGACTGTGAGTGGCACAGTCAGACTTAAGTAGACATTTGCTCAGCATTAAACATGGGTCATTATGATTAATGTAACGATTCTGATCATAGATATGAAAGTGTGTGCATTAAATGTAATGCAGGATAACATCTTATTAATCCCCATGGGCTAATTTAAATCGCTTCTATCATGGTACTGTGCTGCTTCTCCTCTGGTTCCTTCACCTCATCTCCATGTCAGAACTGAACTTTATAAGAGAGACACATGCCACAAAGTAGTGCATTGTGCTGGGTGATTTATGATAGCGTTGGTAGATGTGGCATAAATGAACACTTTTGTGACACTGAGATGTTTTCCCTCACAGGCTCACACAGTAGCAGCTCTCAGCTGTGCCGAGTGCAGCTTTAAATGTTTAATGGAGAGTCAAGGGATGAGGGGCATCTTCTGTCTCTCTGTTTCTGTCTGCATAGTGTCTCATTCCCACCTGGCCAAGCTCCAGTGCTCACTGCAGCATTCTGACCCACTATGCTGCCGCATTGAGACCGGATACAAAGCCTCAATGGAGACTTTTCACCTCTACTGAAGTTATGCGGTGTATTGAGTAGTTTGTGCAGCACAGGCTTCTGTTCTCAAACTTGGCCAGACTATAAAGTTACTCATTCACTTGACTCTTATGCACCTGTATTTCACTTTCTGCCCTGGCCCTCTCCTTTGCAGCCTCAGTGTCAGAGGAGTATGCAGGCCGTTTGACCACCACCCACCAGCCTGTGTCACGGTCAAACTCGCAGCATTGGGGAGAAGCCCTGGCCGTCCTTCAATGGCTCTTTCACTGCCGCTGGGTGACAATGCATTTTTTCCATGCCATAAAGCAGATGCTGTATTATAGCAGCACAATACTGGGCCCATCTGAAACTGTTTACCATGTGAAAGGCACACCGGGATCAGGATGCCTACCACTGTGTGGGGCTTTTTGACTTGCCACTCTATAATGAGTACACACTGGAAGGAAAAGGAGGAGGCAGCCTCAACTGGCATTGTGGCCACTGCTTAGAGAGAGGAAATGCAGTATAAAGTGCTGATCCTGGCTATTCTTTCAGGGCTGGGACTTTTTATACAAAGTAGAATACAGAGATTACTGTGACATCCAATGAGCTTGTCAGCAGTTACAATCACAATAGCAAAATAGGCAGGAAGTGTTTGTCCACTTGAAGAAAACGATTATCTTCTAATATTATGAAAAATGTTTTTTGCGGTTTTCTCATGCCAACAATCCCTGACATGATTCCTGGAGCTTGATACAGCCCTGGCAGGTGTCTTCTGGATGACAACGCTGCTCTTTTCAGACCTCTTTCTCTGAGAGTCAACAAATCAAGAACTAAGAGGAGAAGTGAAAACAACTTGACTACAGAGGCTTAACTGGCAGAACAGAAAAGCCCTGCAGTCAAATGATTAGCTTCCTTTGTGTGACTAGTACCTGTCTTCTCTTGTCTTACTGTTTGTTGTCGGTGGGTTTGAAGAGGCTCCCCTTGTTCCAAGTTGTCTGGCCTCAGGGCTTGTTGTGTGATGTGGTCCACCCCACCCCAACCCCCTCAACCCTTAATAAAAAAACAACTAAAACAGTGCTGAACCGGCACTGCTGTTGGATTTACTGGTAGTCTGTCAGCAAGGCTCTTAGTCACTAATTGAGCACTCAAGCAGAGAGGGACCTTGAGAGGCCAGAGGTACCAGTCCAGACAGTCTGGTTGGGCAGTCACCCAAGTCAGACTCTTCCCCACCCCACCTTGATTTCAGACCCTTGAAGGACCTGCTGGAGACAGGCGACACTCAGACGTCCTCCTGAAGGTAGGGTCCCCTCGGCCCCACAGCACCACTGAGAGGGCTTATCCTCCCTCACAAGAGCTCTCCGAGGTCTCCGGTCCTCAACTGGTCATCAGTCATGTCGAGGACAAACATCTATCATGTCAAGAGCCTGGAGAAATTTGAGCTGTGGCGCTCACATAAAAGCCCAGGAGGGGATATGTTTAAGTGCATTAACCCAACACTAGTCCCACCTCAGAAGAAGGATGTCACTATGGGAAATAAGGAAGTAACTGTGGGTGTATAAACCAATTATGTAATTTGATTTCTGCCTGTGTAGCAGCTTGATAGCACTGCAGTTGGGTGAATGTGCAGCTGAACACACACACAGACAAAAGGGCTGCTAGTTCTTGTAAAAAAAATGTTGAGTTTATTTTTAGTAAACACAATTTGTAAAAAAAAAAATACCTAAAATAGTGACCTGACAACAGTGTCAGTCTGCTTATCTGTCAGTTAGTTCACCCACCATTTTGGTCCAGATGAAATATCTCATCAACTTTCCATAAAGGCTTTTACTGACATTAGTTATCCCCAGAGAGTCCAGAGGTCCCCTTTAACATTTCATCAAGCTCCATCACTATGCTCATGTTGTGATTTTCAGCAAAAGGTCTCGATAACTATTAGATAAATTGCTGTGAATTACGATAACTTTTGTTAATCTTAATATTTACTTTGCTTCATCATTATGTCAAATTGACGGATTACTTTCTTTGTGACCTAATACCTGCAAAGCTAATGACATTCATCAGCATCAGATACTAACAAATACGAAACCTTGTACTCTTTCTTCAGTGACATATGATGATAATATATGATCGCATAAGAAAATGCGACAGCTGCCCACTGCTGATATGACCCTGATGACATCATAGACAGCAGCACAATAAGAAAGCACTCAAGGTCATTAAGGTGGAAAAACAATTCATTACTTTCTATATGAACAAACATCTGTAAAACTAATTTACCAGCTTTGATGGCAAATATTATCATGCTAACACTGCTGTAAACTAAGACGGTGAACATGATAAATATTGTAAACATTGTAAGCGTCTTAGCAGGCTGACGTTAGCTCATGGCTGTGTACGGCATCACACTGCTAGCATTGCTTAGATATGTACAACACAGCACATTTTTCGTCAGAATTAACTTTATGCCAGGGAGAATATATGTGTTTTTAAACATATTTTTTGTAGCATTTAAATCCGTTTTCAGAGGAGAAGGAAATTTGTATTAAGCACTCAGTCCAACCTGTTCTGTTCTGTTTATAACACAGCCTCTTTCTTAAGTGGTTTCTTGCATGCAAATCTACTATTTTTCAGTCTAATCTGCCTATAAAAGATATCCGGTGTGGATAAGTAAGAGGAAAACACTTTTAAGTATGCTGTCAATACATGCACATCCCCTTCAGCCAATGTTTGAATAAAAAGAAAGTGATCTATTCACCCTAAAAAACATCCCATCTCTTCTCTTATTATGCCACTGTCTACGCTGTCATCTAAGTTATTTCAGCAGTGAGCATCTGTCCCATTTTGTTATATCATTTCCCTCAAGAGT
Source organism: Amniataba percoides (assembly GCA_037176925.1). Classification (NCBI taxonomy): domain Eukaryota; kingdom Metazoa; phylum Chordata; class Actinopteri; order Centrarchiformes; family Terapontidae; genus Amniataba; species Amniataba percoides. Next base: position 8,329,627 of record JBAJHX010000081.1, on the reverse strand, counting down.
ACAAGGTTTCTTGTCACAATGGCAACGTTAGTTTTGCTTATCAAGAGTGAGTCAGGGGGAGAACAGACCAGGGATGAACATACAGTGGAAGATGTGTGAAATCCCTCTAGGTTGAGAATAACTGAGCATGCAGCACAGTTACCAGAGAAATCATATCACTGAGAAAGCTCGGTCCTGAATTTCTGTAAATGACGAAGCCGTTGTCTCCGGCAAATCAAGTAAAGGCTCTTTCTTGGAGCTGCTACTTATCGTTGGAGCCAGTTTCTCTGACATGCTGCATTCAGGCGCAGCTTGTCTGTCAGCTTCGTTTTGTCACTAATTTATTCATTTAAGCAGTGGCAGCCACAGTCAAAGACAATGGCACACAAGCTCCAAGTTGAATTAACCTCAATAATTATGCAGATTTGGGGGAAGAAAAGCCCAATTGTTACACACTCCTCAAAATTCCTGCTCCCTCCTGTGCTTGACATCCAAGCGAATAAATTACGAGACTCAAGAAAATCCTCAGACTTCCCTCTTCAGGGTTCACTTGGAACAGCGCACTGCATTATTTCTGCAAGAATATTTAGATTGTACCTTTCAAGGTCAAGTGTTCTTGTTTATGTTTGCATTACTGATCATTCTCAAATAGTCCTCAGCCTAATGGAAGCATGTATCCAAAGTGGATGCATTATCACTCACCAGTAGTGCAGGGGGATCCATTTTCTCAAAACATTTGAAAGGGATCCACTTTAAGCGTTTCCAATAAAGGCTTGGTTCAGAGAGCTAATGGGGCTTTTGATCAATACACAAGCTTTTCCACTGTAAATACCAAAGTTGGCTGTACACATTTAAAGGAGAGCATTAGAATCCATTAAGTGTTCACCTAAAGTCATTTGAGTCATTTGAGCTGCGATACGATGTTTATTGATGTTGCATTTTAGGGTTGTATCTGCTGCTTTATTTCACCCTCGAATCACATTCAATGAAAACACAATTCCTTATGGTCCTATACTTACCATACCATGCTCACTAGTTTTAATTCAAGATTTTAAGACTTTATTGTCATTATACAACAATTTACATTAGCAATCATTGGTAATGAAATTCTTAATTCTCAGGCTCCCCAAATAATGCTAAAAACCATATTTCTGGGTCATAATAGAGTAGCATGGAAGCACACACACAGAAATCTCAAATACCCCCACAACGCTTAATTTCACGTTCCTTTGTACACCAACCGCATTTAAAAAAATATTGCTGTATTCATCTTACTAACTGATTAAGTGGATTGGTGTCCAAATAAAAATTGACACATTAAATAATTGAAAACAACATTAAACTAATTTTCCTTATAGTTGATTCCAACCTTCCAATCTAGGCAAAGTTCTATAGTTTATATTTATAGTGATCTAATATAATTTTTACTCCACATGTCACTGGATTATTGCTATTCATTCTCAGCAAACACAGCGTCTTTTTATATACACAATTTGACCTTTTCAGTATTAGAAAATATCTCACTAAACCCATCGACATTCAACAAAGCGCTGAGTTCTTTTCACCATCACCCCGACATTTGTTTGACCCAAACATGTATCATTTCAGTCAGCCTGCTTCCTACCATATTAGGTAGTCTTTTTAGTGACTGAGCTTTTATACCCTGTGCATATACCACTGCTAAAGCTTTCAGTAAACTCAACATGAATCTGCATTTATCTATCATTTATCCAAATTATGCCAAATATTTGCCGGCTCTAGCTTCTTAAATGTCATAAGTTGCTGCTCTCTGTGATTTATTCTAATTTAAATAGAATATATTTGGTTATTGGACTGTTTGCTGAACATAAAAAATCACTTTGAAAACACAAGCCCTGGCCCTGAGAATTTATGATTTGCATTTTTCACCAATTGATCATCAAAATAACTGTTTGTATTTCTAATAGTCAAAGAGCATACATCATCGTCTAATGGGGGAACAGATGCTCCAGTAACAACACCAGGCCTCATCTAATGATGTGGCAGAGATATGATGAGGTACTGGCCGACTGGAAGAACAACAGACTAAAACAACAAAAACAGAAATCCATTTGCATCCTGTACTCAGCTGCTAAAAACAATGGCAGCTTTAATTGTGTCTAATGTACAGTGCAGTGGAGGAGATGAAAGCCTCTCTCCAGCAGTGTGCCTGGTTCTCTCAGATGCAGTGTAATGATGGATCTCGAGAATTGGAAGCCCAGCGATGTTGTTTTTATTCAGGTGTTTCTAAGAATAGGACAGCTTGATACCAAAAAAATCTCATTGTCTCTGTTTACATAGCTCATAATTGGTATAATAACTACCTTAATTTCTGCTGTAATGATGCAGGATCAGTGAATGGGACACGTGTTAGCCTCAAACCACACTTACTCCTTGTTTCTCTCAGTATCACCTTGTGTGTTTCTGCTGTTTGTGGCCTCCTCAAAATGCTATCGGTTACCTGCCTGCGCCGTGTGTGTGTGAGGATGTATGTGTGGCTGAATTATTGATGCAGTGTAAATCCAACCTGTCTCATGGCAGGTGTGACGTGTGCTGTTTGCTGTGTGTGTGTTTGTGTTTGCAGCTGTGTGCGACATCGTCAGAGAGGAGGAAGGAGCGGTGCTGTAACTAACACAGTCTGCAGTCCTGCCCACACAGATTCAGCTATAGGCACGCAGGCTAAAGGCTCGGGGTAATTTGCATACACACATGACCACCAGAGTGTTCGCGCGCACACACACACACACACATGCACACACACATTGATACCACAGAAAAAACTGAGCATCTTCCCTCCTCGCTCTTTCCTCCCTTCTCCTTCCCTCAGTCTCAGCCGAGCAGCACAGTTTGTTTTTCCTTTTCTCTCCCACTGCTCTCCCTCCTTCTCTCACCCTCTGTCTCTTGCTCTTTGTGCTCTTTTCTCTCTCTCTCTCTCTCTCTTTCTCTCTCTCTCGCTCTCTTTCTCTCTCACACAAACTTCACAATGTGCCACACTCGAGCTGCAGCAGTCTGTTATTGTGCAGCATGCAGACAAGCTGCTAGGAGCCGACCACTGATATCATCCCATTGTCCCTGTGCTGTCACCTGCACCAGAGAGCGTGGAGTCCGGGAAAGAGATGGGAGGGAAAGAGAGGTGGAAGGAATGGAGGGGAGAGGTAGAGGGTGAGGGAGAAAGGGGGGAAGGGAGGAAGGGAGGGGAGTCTCGAGAGGGATGGAGGACTGTGTGGTCTTTCTCCACTGGGCCAGCTAGGAACACCAGCCTCAGCAGAGACACTGGTCAAGAAGTAATCGTATTTAGTTAGTAAGTTAGTTAGTTTATGTAATAGTAATCCTGTGGTGTGAATGCTCAGATAGTGATCCGTATTTAGCATGATTTGAAACAGGCTTACATTAGAGGCAGGGCTATATTTCTAATTATGTTTTTATTGTATATTTTAGTAAGAAGCCTCTCTGCTTTCTGACTTGCTCATATTTGAAGTTTTCTATCAGTGTTTTTTTCTCTTACTGCACATTTAGCTCCTCCTCTATGTTTACTGTTGTCTTTTCAAATTCAGCTTAAAGCACATTTTTACAGCATCATAATGCAGCAGACATTTATAGCGCTGTCATACTCCTTTTTTTATAGTTATGTAAATGAAACAACACTTCCTGCACAGGTTTTAGCATTAAAAAAACCCTTTTGTGACTCAAACAGCAGGTAGGATTTTAATGCTGAATATCCAGAGGAAATGTTTTATTTTATTAACAGCAGCTGAAAGGAGCATTTTTTGCATTTTAGGAAATATATTTATTCCTTTTAATTATTAGATTAGTTACTTAGATGAGAAAAATATGAAGTTCCCACTGGCAGATGGCAGGTGGCTGATGTACCGTAGCACGTACAGGGAGAAACTGCAAGCCTGACTCTGTCCAAAGATGACAAAGGTTGCCTACCAGCTCCTCTAAAGCTCACTAATTAACACACTCAAAGTTGCATGAAATAGCCCAGTGTGTAACCCCTGTAAAACAGCAAATTCTCACTTTCACTTCTACAACTTCAGACTTTTAAAATGCTCTCTGTTTGTATGAAATAAAATGCACTGTGTAAATTACTGAGATTCAGAGGCGGTTGTAATTTTTGAAATTGGGAGAAAATGCTATAGCAGTTTGGCCCTGCTTCCACTCTTTATGGCAAACTGGGGTACGCACCTCCTGAGTCTATCTCCAAACTTAAAGCACAGACATGAAAGTGTTATTGATCTTCTCGTCTCGTTGCCAGAAAGAAAAGAATCATTTCAAACACTTCTCTCATTAAATTGAACAGAGAACAAAACAAACAAACTAACAAAAAATGAACTATAAGGATTTGTGAGTGAATATTCTATACACAAAGACAGCTACAGAGTGGTGAGTGAGGCATAACCGTTGCAGTAATGATGGAGTTAGTGCTGTCGAAAAATACATTATGTTGAGTTTACTTTATGAACCACCATACGGTTCATCCTGCCGTCCCCTCAGTGTTTTTTTTTTAACCCAGTCTGTATTTGCTCATCCTGGCCATTCAACTGGCTGTTATTTGAGAAATTACTGTCCACACACACGCGCACACACACACACACACACACACACACACACACACACACACACACACACACAAGGGATTCGTGTTTCGGTGATGTACTCGTATGCCAAACAGACACACAACCTCACACTTTCGAACATACAAACACAAACATTTGCAGATCCATGTTGCAGGAATGTACACACTCTTCTCTCTTCACACAAAGACACACACACACACACACACACACACACACAACCTCCACACTTTCTTTCACTGGCCTTCATTTCTGCTCTTCTCATTTGTTCCTGCCTTTGGCATACCTTTTTTTTTTCCTCTCCTACATTTCACATCTCTCTGTCTCCCTCCTGCATTTTTATCTTAACACCTGCAGCAACGTAATATCTGTGTGTGTGTGTGTGTGTGTGTGCGCGCGTGTGTGTATCAGTCTGCTGTAGACAGGCTGATTAATCCCTCCAGCACTGTCTCCTTCACCACTAGCTCAGCACACCTCAACATAATGCCACGTCACTGGCACTCACACCCCGCCAGCTGTGTGCAGCTTGCTTCACTGTGATCAAAGTTATTTATTTTTGTAAGAATATCTGTCAATGGAATTTGTATTTAAGGAGTGAGCAGAAGTTGTTCTTTTGGCCTCCTCTCTGCCGTTGACTCATCGAGTGCAATATGGATTTCACGTCAGAAAAGGAGTGGGAGGCAAAAAAGCAAATTGCCGTTTTTTGGACGCACTAAAAAGCCCATAATTCTTTCTCTGTGCTTTTGAGAGGCAAAACGCTGAACATAAAGCATTTGCTGTGATGCAGGTGCTTCAAGGTGTTTCGCTTGGCTTTTGCTTTGCTATCTGTTTTTATCTCAGTACAAACATATAGTGTGAGGAAAAGCTTTTATTCAGGGAAGTCTTTATTACCTCCCTCTGCTCATTCACTACACTGACGGTCGGTATTGATGCAAACTCGAGGCTACAGGCAGCACATTCTTTCTTTTTTCTTTCTGTTCTGTGCTTAGTTTCTATACTATTGTCAGTCGGCCCACCAACACTATTGGATGTATTGCGACAATTTTTGCAGATATTCAGGATTCCCAGAGGATGAATCCTGGTGACTTTGGAGATCCCCCGACTTTCGCTCTAGCATGAAGACAAAGTTGACATTTATCATTTTATGGAAAATTTGGTACATGGGTTTGTGTTTCCCTGAGAATAAATGGTAATGATTTTTGATCACTTTATAACTGAATACCTGCGAAATTCAGAACATTCCCATCAGCCTCAGCTGTACTTTGCACAAAAAAGATGGTATGCATTGACCTCCACATGCTAACATTATGATTGTGAGCTTGTTAGATCAAGATATTGCTGTTCTGAAGTGCCTCCAAAGCTGCTAGTCTGTCTGCAGACTGCTGTCAGGTGTTTGCTCTCAACACCTAATTTATTTAAGGTCGCATGTTGTGTGGATGCTACGCGTGATGGCGCGTTTCTGGGAGGCTAGGTTTGCGCTGAGGAGACAGGTGGCGTGAGAGCTGGACACAGCGTGGGTGAGGATGAAGAAGAGGAGAAGAAGGAGGGAAGAAGAGCAATCTCATTCCCCTCCTGCTGCCACAAACATACACTTCAAAGATGGCTTCTGGGGACGCCGGCCTCCCTCAGCTGTTGTTGTGATTCACTAATGAAACTAATGAAAACTAATCAGTAATGACTCAATTGTTTTTTTCTGCAGCCAGGTTAATGCTTTAACACAGTGTTAAATGTAACTGCTGTCCATTCATCCGGCCGTGGCTGGAGTGCAATGCATCAGTGGGGCAGGTTTTTTGTGCTTATGGCTGCAGCGTTGCCAACAGTAATGAACAGCATGGATGACGCGCCCCGTGCAGCATCGATCGCGCACTCTCACACAGACGGTGGATGGAAATTGGTCCTGGTGGGGGTAGCAAAGGAGGCGCACACATGCCTGCACCTTCTGTGGACACATATGGATGCAGGGATCGGCCCACATGTACACACTGTGAGAGGGAGAGAGTGTGCGTCCGTGTGTGTGTGTTTATTGACTCACTGCTCAGTGGACCGAGGATGATCTTCTTATTGGTGACAGTATGGAGCATATAGAGGAGTGAGACCTGCTCGGTGGGCCTTTCTCTCTCGCTCTGTGCTGCAGGAAACTTTTGGATCTGTTCCGCCTCCCCTCATGTCCTCAGCTGGCGCTCTCTTCAGTTGGAGGCAAGCCCCATATACACTGTACCAAACCGGGCTGTAATGTTTCCTCTGCTGCTTCATTACCACATGAATGGTTGCCATTTTGCCATATACTGTACAGCCATTGTTGGCAAGTCACTCAAAATCAGTGGCTCATACATGGTGGGCTAACAATAACCAAGGGAGGAGGAATTCCAGTTTTTGTTAACTTCATAGCTCCAAGTCTTTGAAGAAAAACTTTATTATAACATTTTTGCCATTATTTTATTTATTGCTCTCATCAAATGCATTGTTAAATATCTGGAAACACGACAGCAACACAGTCAGATCATCAGACAGGATGTAAAAATGCCAACATTTAGTCAGATTATTTAAATTTGCTGCACAGTAAAAAACTCAAAATATTGCTATTACAGTATTAGTCCTTCAGGGAGGCTGAAACAAACAGGAGGGCAACAGACAATGCAAACAGACCTAAAGAGACTGCCGGGAACAGCACAGCCAAACAAAAACAATGTGGGCAACAAGTTAATTATTCTTCTTGACAAGTATATTTGCGTTTTACTTCTTCTGAGGTTTGAGGCTTACGAGGTCCATCGAGTGGTATGGCCAAGCCACAGAGGAAAAAAGTGGTTTATTATGACGAGTGCTCTGTTTTTCTAACTGTGGCTATTAGTTTCTATCGGCTGTTGAGATCGGTGAGCACCACTGATAAATATGGTACAGTAGTCCCCAGGTTAGCCAAACTTATTAGACAAATAAAGAGGAACATTAAATGATTACCTAAATTGTTCACTGTCGACATCCAGTTTGCAGGGCAATCTCCTGAGTTAACTTTGATTTCTGTGGATGAATATGGTGCAATTAAAGATTATTAACCGACATTAAGTGCACTCTGTCTGAACTGTTTATTCGATGCTGCCTCGTTCAAAGATCTTGGCGAGTACTTTGCAACTGATTAGCTGTTTAGCTTGTTACAGACCTCTGAATCGCCTCTGACATCTCAGAGTTATTGAGCAAATCAGTCAAATCAAATCAGCCCGAGAAACAGCTGAAAAATCAGTGTTTAGCTCCTCCATGAAAAATAGCAACCAAGAAACAGCAATGTCTGAGTGAGATGTACAACTGTGCAACTGAGGTTCACTGTCCCTGCAGCTTATGTGTCACCTGGAAATGAAGGTACAGTCAATACGTTATGGCAAAACAAAATGAAAAAAAACTCCCCCATGCAGCTTGCATGAAGAGAATGTAAGTCTAAATGAATAAAGTGAAAGAAAATAGCAATTTAATCAAATTATAAAACTAAGGACCAATAACTCAAGCTACAAAAATACAAGCACAGCTCTAATCCACTCTTGTTTCCCTTCAACTGTAGAGTGCTGAGTGTTACTTATTTCACTGCATGCTAAATTTACTGCATCTGCAGATTATTAATCAAAAGTCAATGCACAACAGTCAGGAGGACAGCAGGATTTTAACATTGTATCTCAGCGTCTGTACTCTGAGTTATAATTTCACTGTTTGCCTTTGTTTTGTCTTACAATTGAGTTTGGCTAACCTGAGGATTTGCTCTGTAATTTTCTCTGATTGCTCTCGTCTTATTTCCCATTTCCCAGATCTCGGCCATTAACTTAACGATAACAGTGTTGTTTTAAATGGCAGGAAATAGAAAACAGAAAAAAAGACCCACATTTAAATAAAACAGAATTACACAGAAAATCACAGGAACAGAACTGGTGCGGTAAATGGTTAAGAGAAAAAATGAAGTGACCGGTGCGGCTCTGGCGTCTGTTAAGTTAGACTATTGTGTGTTTGGAATTGTGTCAGTGAGGGTCTTTCAGTTAAAAAGAAATACGATACGCGACACTACAGGTCCTTAACCTCAGGGACGGTCGGCTGCCTGTGTGTGGTAAATCTCTCCCATTCTACACTTTCTTTGTTTTTTTTTACTACGCTCCCTCTGCCTCTCTCTCTCCCTCTGTCCTTTTCTTTTTCCCTCCATCACCCTCTCTGTTGTCTGTGAGCATGTTAACACTCCAGCCCTGTCAGTGAGCCTCATGGCACCATGGAAACCAGTCACGCCATTCTTCGCCTGTGTGTCTTTGTGCATGAGTGTGTGTTTGTAGCGGAGAGAGTGTGTGTGTTTGTGTGTTGATGGGCGGGGTCGGGGTCTTGTTTAGTTTCAAAAAGCTGAGGAGAGGTCGAGGCCATCCCTACGGGCCCCTTGCTGTAATTCATGTAAATTCCCTTAAGACCCCAGCTGCTTTGTTTCCCAGTTGTCCCTGAGTCAGATGCCTGTATCTTCAGCGCCGGTAGACGCGAAATCAGCATCTTTTTCTTAAAAGTGAAATTCCTACCTCTTGGCCCTTTTAACCAGATACTTCGAGTTATCATGATAGTCTTGCTACGTGATCCCTCTGACACCGGACTCCTTGCTGTTGCTGTGCCGCAGTGAGTTCAGCCAGAGTTAACAAGGCTAAAACTGATAAAACGTGGACCAGGACAAACTGAAGTGATTGCCAGAGGACAGTGTTGTCATGTCTTATCGAGGTTATTTTCATCGTTTATTGCTCATTAGAGGGTCACGTTTAAATAGTAACTGATTTGTTGAGACCTGAAAATGTGTTTAGAGCGCTCAAACAAACATTTGTTGAGAATCGCTTGTAGGAATTTGTTAGGAGCAAACTTAAGAGGACTAAATCGTGTATACTTGTCTTGTCATTCTTACTCTGAAGTGCCCCCCCACCACCACACACCCTGCCTCGATAGCCTTGTGAACCCAGCCCCTCATTCTTTCCCCGAGCCAATCATATTTCACTCCCATTCACATTTATGAATAGGAAACTCGAAAGGAGACCTCGCCGTGAACACCCACTGATTGACAAATGCACACAAAAACACACACACACACACATGCAGGCAGTGTGCAGCTCTAGTTAGGAGGGCTTGGTCTAGACCGCAGCATGAACTTTGTTCTGCTAAAAGTTGCCATTGAAATATGCAGTTGCCATTGAAATATTGTTATTCCATTGGTGTCGTGACAAAGAGCAGGGAGGGCGCCGGTCCTATCTCAGTGTGAGTCTGAAGGAGCAATGGGCCGGCGGGGATCACCCAGTGTCTCTGCTCAACGGAGTCACTGTGCAGAAATAATGCCCATTAGACTTGGTCAATCACGCCCCTCGCTCAATGAAATATGGGCCTTTCACTCATTTCATACCATAATCCATACACCTCGCTGCTATCCATCATCTCTATGAAAGATGTCTGCCACTATGAATGCTTTTATTTATGATACTTTTTTTTTTTTTTATTAATAGCTTCTCATGCAGTGACGTCTGATGCTGAGAAGGCGTAACGTGCTGAGCTACGTTTGCATAGAGAACGACTGATACAGTTCATTAGTGAATTAAAGTGAAATTCCAGCGCAGAGGTTTCAGGTCTCTCGACCGCCAACGAAGCCCTGACCGTCTGTAGGCTGATGGTTTCATCACGGTAAGTGGGTGGAAATTATATACACACAGTGGCACGCAACAATGAGCATGTTGTGAAGCCTTTGAGCAAGTCCCACCGGTGCAGACAGAATTCATATGCCTTTTGTTGGATCATTAAGTGGTTATTCCCAAACCTGCAAGGAACACTGGTGGAAACAATCGCACTGCAGTTGAAAAAAAGAAGTACTCAGATCTTTTAGTTAAAGGGATCCTGTGGAGGTTTCTTATAAACTTATAAATATGTTATCATTTCTTTCCTAAGGAAACATTTACAAAACCAATTTTCAAAGTATTTTAAATTCAGCGCTGTTTTATTCCATGTTTACTTATTTGTAATTTTCTTCTCTCCTCTCTTTGCTGGCCTATAACAGTGTATCTTACCATCTTACTGCCTATAGATAAGTATTGTGGAACTGTTGGGAGAAAGGTGTAATTACATGCATGCGTGTCCTTGTATATGTGCAGCAGGTAAACAACATGGGGACGACTCAGAAAAAAAAGCTCCATAGTGCTACTGGAGATCCTTTATGAGACCTTTAAGTAAAGTACCATTACAACAATGCAAATATAGTCCATTGCTAGTAAAGGTGCTGCATTCAAAGTCCTACTTCAGAGGTACTACAGTAGTATTATCAGCAAAATGTACTGGCACTTCTGCAATAAAATGTCCCCCATGACAGTCAAGTAAAGTACCTCAGAACTGTAACTGAGTACTATACATGACTAAATGTACTTAGTTACATTCCAGCACTGCAGCTGAGAGGGGAAAGAAGGTGTTTTGGATTGTCGAGTCTAAATCATTGTTCGGTTTGATGGACAATGTGCTTTGAGGCTGATTATGTTACATTTTCTCTGCTTTTGTATTGAGAGGAGCATTATTTAGGGCCGGGCCCAGAGAATAGTAACTCTTTCAAAGGGATAGCTCCTACCATTGTTGCCCTCTGCAACCATAGCTAACGGATGTCAAAAGACCTTTCTCACGTCTATTCTTTTAGAAGGGGTTGCAATAATACCGGCGAGGAGTCGGCAATAAATAAGCTTCCCCTCACTGAGTCAACTAGATTAGATTGCACAGGGACATCTGTTCAGTGTAGGTGAGCACTCTCTCTGGCTTCTCACTGTATGGGAAAGGAAGTCCTTAGGATGTGCCTTGAGGCTTTTTCCTTTGATTCGCGTAGCTCTGCTGATTTTGCTCCACCTCCACCCTCTATTGAACATCTAGAAAGCAGCATTGACTCGAATACAATCAGTGCAGCTGACAGTTATTTTAGTGTACACTACATTTAATTTAACATGCAATTACACTGTCAATTTTGCTTTCATGCTCTGCCAAATTCATATCGCTGGATGTTTACGCTCTGTCTTCCCATCGTCGCGCCGACAGTTGCGTCTGATACGAAACAAATAACTTGTTGAAATTTTAATGCTCTTGTACAAATGTGTTTTAAAAACCCACCCGGCAACTTTGTGGGTTCTGCAAGCTTTTCATGTGATACCAGGAAATGTTTAACCCCCATTGTAGAGAGACAAAAGGTTGTTTTAATCCCACTGTGAGAGGGGAGGGAGAGAGGAGGGAGGGTCAGGGGAGGGATGTGGGAGGAGGGGTTGTGGGTGTGTTGGAGGGGTGGGGGTGAGTTTGTGAGGGGAATCAGCTCGTCTCTCTTTACTGTCACTCAGTCACAGCAGATACATCGAGGAATACACAGCCACTGGGATTATGACATCTGAGCTACGCTCTCACACAGCGGATGCACACACTGACGGGACTTACTCTCATTGACACGTACAAAGATAACAGGTGATGTACTTTCTCTCTGTTGGTAATGAGTATTTTACACCATGTAGTCACCTGTTGTGTCGAAATGATGCTTTTGGCCGTGTGCAGGTTATGGATCAATGGTCCATCAAGTCTTGGATGATTCTGCTGCTGAAACAACTGATTGAGTCTCAGCTATTTTATTAATCAAGTAATTAGTTACTTAGTTAAAAAATTATCAAGCCAAAACACAAAATATTTAATGGTTCAAGCCTCTCAAACGTGAGGATTTGCTGCAGTTTTTAGTTTCATATCATTGTAAATTTGGACTGTTGCTTTTACAAAACAAGACATTTGACAATGTTATATGGAGGTTTTAGAACTTGGGTGTTTTTCTCTATTTTTATGGATCATTGGCTAAATTAGATATCAATCAGAGCTGAGATGACTGATTAATTTAATCAGTGTCATTTTTCAAGAATAAATCTGAACATTCCCTAGTTTAGGTTTGTCAATTGTGAATATTAGCTGATGTGAAAGATGTGAGTTTGGATATAAGGAAGTTGTTATGGACATTTTTCACCAGTTTTGATCTTCTGCACGGCAAATGATTTATCAATAAATCAAGAGTGTGCAGCTAAGTCAATAAGGGATATGACTGTTACTCGCAGTCCTAGATGATTCCCAAAATATCTACTAGAACAGTACATCCAGTTGGTTTTGTCTTCGAGCTGTAGTCTGTGACATGTTGACAGGTGAGGATATTTCTTGCAGTGTGGAAAATTTTCTTGAGCACATTTTCTGCAGTGACGTGTCCATAAGAATTTTGTTTTTTTGCCTCTGACAGTCATGTGATTAATATTTTTATAGGTAGTTTGCACTTTCCCACAAGTTGCATACCAACACATTTTTTTTTCTCTGCTGCTTATTCTGCTGGATCTCCGCTTGTCTTCAGTGTAATGGCATAAGAATACATCTCTGTCTCTGCAAGCCGTGCGCACGAATGTAAATTCATCGTAGGGGAAGAGCGCGTTCCGGCTCTAATTATTTCTCGTCTCTTTGGTGGTAATGATGCTTCATCGGGAGAGCGGTATCATCTACAGCCACACTCTCCCTCTCATTAGGCGAGAGTCTAAAATTAAACCCACAGGCCGCTACGCTGGTGCTGAGCCCCCTTCCCTGTCTGACACACACACACACACACACACACACACACACACACACACACACACACACATCAAAACAACACAGCCTGGAGGAAAAATTCACTCTCGTTAGAGGACCGTGTGACACCTCACTATCTGGCATTATTTGCAGTGAGCTTGTTCAACCTGTGGACGTCTCACTTTACTGGAAACCTGTGCTCCTCTGCCACAGTTTGCATAATGTGTGAAATGAAAACATACACTGTCATGCAAATGTCTAAAAAAGACAATTTAAGACTCAATTATTTCTGTTTTCCTTTGGTGATTGTGACATCTCTGAAATTCGTGCCTTCTTTGTCTTTGAGGCAGCCTCACAGTTGAGTGACTGTTGAACAGCATTAAGTCATCTATGTGTACAGTCCACTTAACCACATCACTAAATATTTGGATCACAGTATTTATAGTGATAGAGCTATATTTTGCAAAAGAAATGTTATTATAATAATTACTCACCTAAGGTTAATCTTTATTGATCTGTTTCTACTTTTTACTGCTAACATGAAGTGTTTTGGGCCACTTGTGGGCGGCACAACAAGCTGTAACCACAACACTGATATATTATCATTTTAATATAAGTTGATATGGAGGACATTTGCTAATTAAGACAAACAGCAGATATGGAGCAACATTAGCATTAATTTAGATTTGTGTTTATAGCCAATTAATGAATTAATGAAGCAGTTCATAAGAAAAACACTCTGTAGTGGTGTACAGTGGATTTATCTGATCAAAACAGAAGAAAGCAGTGAGGTGAAAAACACTAGAAACTCTTAGTAGACTTGAGAAGAACTCAAGTCAGGCTGTTTGATCCATTTTTAATATGAACATATTGTTTAGCACAGCTTTAAGTTTCAGGAAGATTAGAGCACACACTTCCTGTTACCTCGTCTTGTAAAACGCTGTTGTGCGTTTTATATTCATGAAAGATTCAGACGTCGGCTTTGTTTGTCAGCACTTGTATCACAGGAGCGCTCCCTGAGGCTTTGAGGGCACCGTGTGTCTCGCTGTGAGGTGTTTTGTAGTCCGGCGCGCTGCCCGCTGTCGGCATATGATCTCAGGCTATTTTCAGTCTCGGCTCCCCGACCCTCTTCTGATCGCCATGGCAGCCGAGCCGGACTGAGCTCGACTCTGGGGCGTCTGAGGGCAGAGGTGGGGTGGCGGAGATGGCTGGCTGGATGTCATAGGGGGAGGCCTCTTTTGATGGGATCAGCCCAGAGCTCATTCAAACAGGATGTGGAAAGGTCATTCTGTTGGTGAATTTTTTTTAATCGATTCCAGCTTTAATCACCTGTTTCACCACTATCTAACAAAACAAATGAGGTCGGACTGTAAGAAGTGAACAAGGTGATAGCTGAACTGTAGTTGTGTAGTAAGGTTTGGTGTCAGTGCAGGTGTCAGCAATAATACAATGTGATGCTTTGAGAGAATAACATGCATGTCAGTGTTTTTTAAAATCTGGGTCAGGAGCCTTTTAAATTCAAGCTGTGTGGCGACCAGATTCTCAGGTGTTATGTTCTACATTATGGTGCTGGGGCATTGTACAATGGGCTGAAGTAAAAAAATAATGTTGTTTTTAGGAGAATTGCATGAAAAAAAAAAAAGTTTTTAGACAAGCTTGCAGAGCGCAGATGCTGCAGAATAGAATCTTATGTGCTGAGACAAAATGGTGATCTTGAGAGAAAAAAAGCCAAAGAAACCACATCTGTTATTTCTGTGAAACAGAATTAATGTAAACCTATGGTTCACAATTGTATCTGCGTAGCGGTGCAGAAAGCAGTGTTCGTATTTAACCGAGTGGAAACGGCGGCGTCTCTCAATGGGGCTCCCACATTCTCATTTGGAGCCTCAGACTGAAGTCGATAAGCCTTTGCTAGAAGTAAATTGGTCAGGCTTCTTCAATCATTTTGCCTATCGATTTCAGTAGGTGTGTCTGTGTTCAGTGGGACAGTGTTTGAGCAGGGGAGAGGAGAGGATCAGGCTTAGAGTAGAGTAAAGGACAAAACAGAATGATGATTAGACAGAAGGAGAGAAAATCAGGATAGGAGAGGTTATGACAGGACATGAGGCGCCTGTGACCCCGTGTTAGGATCCCACAGTCTCACAGCAAGGCATATGTCATATCAAATGAAACATATTTTTGTACTTTGGGCCTGATTTGATGGCTTATGCAGAGATTTATCTCAAAGATATATTTGAATTGAAAATATGTCAAAGCACAGCTACATTTCAGCTCCCAAGACTGTCAGCATGGGGGCGCCTGAACTGGCTGCCGAGGCCGAAGAACTCTGGGATAGAAGAGGAGATGAAAGGAGAGGAGCGGGTAGAAAATAAGACAAAGACATGACAGCATAAGAGGGAAGGCAGGAGAGGAAAGACGATGTGACTAGAGGAGGTTCTCAGGGAGGCGAACAGGGTGCCCGTGACCAGATCACAAAGTTGTGGATGTGCCACGTAGAAACATACTTTTAGTACTTTTAAAAGCTTGTGTGATTGAGGAATGATTATGTATCTCATAATTCTTTATATTATAAGGAAAATCATCAAGACGAGCATCCACATATTATCTCCCCTGACTCTATGCATGGTAGTTTCTTGATCTTAAGGCTTAAATTCTCTGGGATAAAAGGAATTAGGAGATTGAGGGAAGGAGAGGGGTGGGTAAAAAAAAAAAGAAAAGAGGACATGACAGTAAAACGAGGAAGGCAGGAGAGGAGAAAAGGTGATGTGAGGAGATGATTAGAGGGGTGGTTGTGAAGAAAAGAACAGGATAGACCAGAACAGGAAGGCCTTATAATCACAGCAAGAAGTGATCAATTTTTTTATGTTTGATGTACGCTCTGTCTGGAAGAATATGGATTATGGAAAATTTCTGATTCCTGAGGGTATTTTAAGACAAACATCACTATATCAGACTTAGAAACCGCCAACAAATATCTCTACATCTCTTGGCTGTTCTCTAAATTAGAGGTGAAAAGGAGGGAAGGCAAAGGAAGGCAGAAAAGAGAGTAGAGGTAAGGTGAGGAGATGATCAGAGAAGAGGAGATAAAAGAAAAGCACAGGAGAGGTCAGAATAAGTATCAGCCTTTTTTATGTTTAGATCCCAAACCTACATCACCACAACAAACCTGCCGTCAAGTTTTCACGTGACAGACACTGTTTTTTCTTTTTCTCTTGCAACGCCACACAGGCTCCTGACCTTAAGGATCAGACGCTCTCCAGATAGACGGAGGGAGGAGATGAGATGAGAAAGGGGGAAGAAAAGTGGATTGGTTATGGCGAGTTAGAAAGCAGGAGACAGCACAGGAGGGGTGAGGAGAGAGGGGGGGAAATGAAGACAGAAGAGGATGCCAAGGTGAGAGGGGAGAGCGAGGGCAGTGGTAGATAATGGGAGAGGGAGGAGAGGAGAGGAAGGGAGAAGTGTAGTAGAGAAGGACAGCAGAGATCAAGACAAGAAAGACAAGAGGAGAGACGAGGGGAGGAGACGTGTCTCTCCTCCAGCTCTCAGCCACGGGGCTTTTGTGTCTATCAGTTTGGATTACACACTCCTGCCTCTGAAAATCCATGTTCACACTTTGGTTTACACAGCTTGGATGTTTGCTTTCTTTTCACCACCAAAACTTGTCTCAGTTGGAAGTGTTTTAAGTACATTTCAGCACGCTTGTGAACGATTATGCGTTAAAAAAAAAAGTCACTCCTTTTTAGAAGTGTCTGATGAGAGGGGGAGATTTCGTGCAGGAACATCCTGGCGCGTAATCTGTGGTGTGACTTTCCCACATGAAGAGGGTTTTAGCAGATTATAATAAAACTAAACATGGAGGGTTAGGCCCATTGTGAAGTGAAATGGAAAATTTGCACACTGTTGCCGTGCAAAACTTCCTCCCCAGATATGTTATTAAGAAAGATGGGATTTTCTTTCCTGCTTGTTTCCACCAAAGGAACGCTGAAAAAAAAAATCTAAATTACGAGTGCTAAAATTTGTTATTCTTCTCTATTTTTGTTTAACCAGATTGAAGAAATCCGCAGAGGAGGAAGCAGAAAACTATCCAGGGAAGCAGGAGGAAAGAGGGGATTTGGGTTTCTCTGGTAAGTTGGAAATATTTCCGTCAGACTTTGAATCCATTTTTCCCCCCTCATCACATCGTCTCCACCAACATCATCATTTTCCAAAACAGCGTGAACTTCCGGCCTTTCTGAATCAAACGTTCTTGTTCCTCCCTGAGGCATTTCCCCCCATTTTCCCGTAGGATGCGAATACACAAATGTCAGTCTGTTTGTCATGCCTGGCAAGTGTCCCCAGTCCAAATATCTTCATCTATGATGCTGCCAGAGTGTGAATGTATTAATATTAACACTCTCAGTAGAGCTCCTAAGTCCCCAAACAACCACTCGGCCGTTCCACTGTTACGACTCTCTCTCTCTTTCGGTCTCTGTTGTGATGCCTGCTCTTTTATTCTAGCTGTAAGGCAAAGGTCACAGTTTGGTTTACTGGCGTTCGTCCGCTGGTGGTCTGTGTTTTTGTATCGGCATCCATTTTGGCAGCGAGGTTTGGCAGGGAATAACAAACCCCCCCCCCAAAAAAAACACAGAGTTTCTAGTGTTCAACTGTCGGTTTGATGCATGTGGTCGTCAAGGTAACACACCCTCTCATCGTCGCCCACTACCATGACAGTGGGCGTCAATACTTACAAATCACAAAATAGCACTTAAAGCCCAAATCGTGCCCCGTGCTTGTCTTTTATTGACACATAATGTGTTGTAATGGAGTACGCAGAGGTAGAATAGTTCCCTAATGGCAGCTGCGCAATTAAGAGCTAAAATAGCTCCCTTAAGCACAAGGTCTCGCTGTGCATTAGAGCCCAGAAGATTGACTCACATGGGTTTTTTTGAAAATGACCCGCAGTTCCCTTTGGCTTATTCCCCCTTTGCGGCGGCGCTGGAAGTGTGTTGATGATTCAGCGAGGACTTGATCTAATGCTCTGTGAGTGGAGGTGACACGGTGTGATGTGTGTCCACCGGCCAGCTGAGTGTGAAGGATCCCACCTCGGCCTCGCAGCACGCCGAACCGGTGCGGGGAGGCAGCACGCACAGCCGAATGGAGAGCTAAGGGACTATGACGGCTCGGAGCTCATCCACCTCTGCTGTCTGTGCTACGCTTGTTTTACTTTTGGCGATGGGGGGCTCTCTCTCTCTCTCTCTGTCTCTCTCTATTTCTCTCTCCATCAGTTTATCCACTTATGCGCCTATTTCTCTTTGCCTTTGTCTGTTTGTCTCCAGATCTCATTCATTTTTTCCGTTTCTCTCTCGTCGTCTCGCCGTGACAGCCGGGTTGTTGTTGTGAAGGTGTGCTGCAGGCCACAGAGGCTGAGTCCACAGTTTTTCAATGACCAGAGTCATAGAGGGCCACACTTAGGAGCTGCGGACTGAATTTGCAGTTTGAAACACAGTGAGGCGTGAAGCGTCCATTGTGAGCTGCAGCATTCAGGTCCCTGGCCCTTCAATAGAAGGCCGCTCTTTACCTCCATAGTGCTGTCTTTCAGCGGTTTCTCTCACGTGGCCGCCGGAGAGTGTGGTGTTATTGTTTGTGTTTGTGTGTTTTAATGCTAAACGGGGGGAGGGTGGGAAAAAGATAGAGTATCACCCAATCACAGCTTTGCCTCTGCAAAAGTAGCCATGATATCGTTAACTACGGGAGTTCGGCTTTTCACTCTAAGTCTTTGAGACAGAATTACATAACCTAGTGTTTTTTCAAACTGTGCAGTCAGAAAGTATTTGTGAACTGATGTGTTCTCCATTCTCCAACGTGCAAATTGGATGCCCATTTCAGAGCACCAATTTTAGCCGGACAGCAATCCTCAACATGCAGGAAAAGCAGCCAAGAAGTTTTATAGTCTTATGGTCCAAATCAGTCGCCAGACCTCAGGCCAGCCCATCATGTGTTTTACTCGCTGGGAGACCAGACTGAAGGCGAAATTCCCCTGAAACAAGCGAGGGGTGCAGATGGCTGCAGTACAAGGCTGGCAGAGCAGCACCAGGGAAGATGCCAAATGACCACTTTGGTCTGTGGGTCGCAGAATCCAGACAGTACATCTCTGCAAAGGATCTGTAACCAAATAACAAATCTGCTGAGCTATTTTAAAGATAAAAAAAATGCAGTTTTCAACCCAGAGGATAAGGCACTGACCATCAGTTGCTAGGCTTTGTTTGTTGCTTGTCATTCCCCGATCTAATTTTCTGTCCTCCTTTCACTGTCAAATCTCTAATGAGGCTGAACAAAAGTGCTCCTTCAACACTTAAAAGAATATGTTTAAAAATACCTCATTACTCTCCAATAAGTCAGGCTACCCTAACCTTTACAACCATCTGACAGACTACTTGTTTCTTACCCAGTTTGCCATTTTCCCAGATCTCATCAGTTAGGTGAGTATGATGTTAAAACACATGAAACATATGAATTTACCCCTTTTCTCCAGTGGTTTCCCACCAAAATTGGGAGGTTGCATATAAAAATGTAAAACAGCGTGTGATGTCGATTTAAAGAGCTTCAGATTAAAGCGTAGAGTCTGCACTCGGTCATAGTCTTCGTCCAATCCGGCGTGAGCCAAAAGAAACAGGCCTCTGTTCTTAATGGGCTGGACTATAAGCCACTGACTCTCCTCTCCATAAATGCCAGCGTAAACCAACAGCGTCGTCTACCGCGATTGAAACAGCAGCCTCCTTGCATGTGGTTAGAAAGCGGTGACATTACGCAGGAGCCGCTCCGAGATCAGACGAGCTGCAGATGAGTAGAGGGATTCATACGCGAACAGAGGGCCCCTGGGCTGCTCCCAGCACACGTCGTTTCAGACGAACGCGTCGAGATATTTCTTAGGTGTCTCTTTGATACGAGCCTGACAATTCTCTGACAGTTCTCTGTGTCAACACTCCCGTCTGTGCATGTTATGTTTAAGAGCCGCTGTGTGTGAGACAGAAAGGCCGTGTGTGGATGTGATTGAGTGGATTGTGCGTGTGTGTGTGTGTTTTTCAGTGTCTCTGTGGCTGCATGAGAAGCAGAGACTGGTGGGGGGGCAGGGGGTGCAGAGAGACACAGCTAAAGTGTCAGGAAGAGGGACATGAATAAACAAATAGATGAATAGATGGATACAAAGACAGTGAGGGAGAGAAAGAGGCCGGGTGATGTGAAAGAAGTCGGTGAGGCCCCTCCTGAGGGGCTTCTGCTCTGCTTCTCCATCTTCCAGGGTTGTGGAGAAAGTCGGCTTCATGCACAGCTGACTCACAAACCGCTCAGCAGACAGCCTGGAGAGTCTGAGGAAACGCTGTTCTATATCTGGCTCTGCATCCCCATTTATTTCTCTGTTACCAGCTCCTTTCTCCTCCTTTCACCTGCGCAACCTTCCTCGAGGCCTCGTTCTACCTTCACCGCTCGTCCTCTCGGTGCAATTATCTCATCCAACCCCAAAGATTTTCTTTATTGGCACAGCTGAATGCATATCTGTTTATTTATTCCACTATATTTGTTTGTCTGCAGTCCATTGCAAGAGGTTAATCAGAGCAGTATAAAGTATTACCATTTCATTTTATATCCAGTTGTTTGCAGTGGAGTCTATTTTTTCGATGTTCTGTAATTCTGTGATTCCTTGTTCAACATATGGTGAAATGCACTCACTGTTTTTCTTATGGAGAGTTAGATGAGGAGATTGATTGCACTCATGTTTTTAAGCTTACACATTATTAGGGAGCTTTATGCTGGAGCTACTTATAGGACACAGTCAGGCTAGCAGTTTCCCATTGCTTCCAGTCTTTATGCTAAGCTAAGCTAACTGTCTCCAGCCTCTAGATTCTTAATTTACCACACATAAGACATAAGTGTAACATCAATATTCTCATCTAATTCTCTGCAAGACAGTGAGGATTGGTATTTTTTTGAAAAAAACAAGGAACATGTAGTCTGTTAACTCTGTTAGAGTTTTTATTTTTTATTCAGAGAGATGGGAGTAGAGGAAATAGAGCCGAGGTTATAGTGGCTCTACATTTGAACACTTTTTTAAAATTTCATACCAAATTTTGTACCTCAAAGTACAGAATTACTGGCTCTGCATGATTAAACTCCTTTTTGTTTCATCTTTTCCTTGATACGCCTCTGAATCCTTCTTCACACTGCAGATGAATGCCAGAGGCCTGTTTAGTCTGATTCCGAGTATTGACGTGGCTTCGGGACAGAGAAGATTGTCTTCACACTGTCATAAGCTGGTGGGATCTGTCTGTTTGGAGGGGCCTCTAAGAAACCGAATGATTTATGTGGCTGTTAGGCGTGGGTCCTGGTCCAAGGCCAAGTCTATCTGCTCATCAATATAAACAAGCCTGGTGTTGTGGTGGAATACAAATGGCTGAATTTAGATGTAACCCCCCACTCACCTGCATCTCAGCCAGTTCTAATGAGAAATCTCTCTCCATACCTGCTGAGAAAAAGAGAGGGAGTAAAGGAATGAGATAAATATGAAATGTGAGAGAACAATGAAATAGCAAGCTCTTGTAAACACAGACTGGTATCTGTGGCTTTTTACTCTTTTGTTTATAGATTTCATTAATGGATGTGGAACAATTTTTTTCTGAAATCATGCAAATGCCAAGTTATTTATTACTGAATCTAATCTGAAATCCAATTCTTATATCTAAATATCTTATGACCTTTCAACGCTTAACCAAATACAGTGTATGAGGATTAGTGAGGAAAAAGTACCGGCCTTGCTCATAAATGTTAGCCACAAACCTGCCTCTGAGTCACTTTGCAGTGTTTAAGCTTCGTGTAGGTGAACATAAAATACATGCACAGACTTTTCATGTGTAGGCAGTGGCGGCTGAGGTGTTTCCAGCAGAGATACTGCAGCATTATCTGTTATGGCAGTAATTCATTTATCTGTCATGTTTGACCCCGGGGGCACAAACACACTGAAACAGCCCCGGTGTCCTTCGCTGGAGGTGAGTCACACGCACATCGTGTTGCTTGACCTCTCAGCGCCTACCTTTTTTGCTGTACCTGCACTGGACGATGGACAATGCGGTCAGAAAAAACTCCACTGAAGCTTCGCCAGGCCATTATCCAACACTCAGCAGACACTTCTCCTGCATTAGCGACCAGCCTCATACCGTCAAACACAGACACAGGACAGGGGCTGTTAGCGGAAGCTGGGCGGACTGTTAGTGTTAAATGGGAGCAGTGTTTCCTCCGGAATCACCATTTGACAAATGAGGGCTGATGGAGCAGTTCTTGTCGGGGCCATTATTTCTGATGGGGCCAGACGATCTGTAAAGATGGAGCGCTGTTTGTCTGAGCTGCGACGCCCTCTGGGCTAAACACCAAATCCACTAGAAACACACTCAAACTCTCCAAATGATGGATGTAATAGGGAAAATCTCTGCGCTATGACACCAGGACACTTTTATGCTTTTTTCTTTTTTTTTTCTTTTTTTGTTTGAGACTCTGGTGGGTTCTCGCATCACATCTTCACTTAACTTGCAGAGAGAGTTTCGTACCACATAAAGGGACTTCCTTTATGAGAAAGCTGAGTCCTTCATTAGTATCATTAATACTCATTAGCCAACATTTCAGTCATCAAGACCCATGAGACAGACAGAAACATGTTCACACTAAGCTTTGGTGAAGCACCAACACTCGCCATCAGTCAGTCACCACCAGGGGTTTTCTGTTATATTCTTTAATGTTCAAATTTCTCTCTTTAACTTCACACACACACACAAAAACGCTTCAAATGAAATGGGGTCACCCAATTACTTGCTTGACAAAAAATACTTCTATTCGCTTAAGGGAGATGTTATCTCAGTCCCTGTTATTTCATTTTTGGTAGAATATCACAAGTCTCTCAGCCTCAGAACTTAATTAGATCAAATTCCATCAAAAGTCTTTGAATGGGGGAGATTTAAAATGAAAATCCACAGTGCCACTCCTCAGCTCAGATACAGTCAGCAGAGTTTACTCTGGGCTATCTTTGATGAATTGTTCGCTTCCCCTGAGTTGTTTGTTGAGTTTAGCATATGAAAACCTGACTCGTGAAATAGAGTGGCCATAGCTCAAGCCAGTGTAATCAAAGCTCATTCAGACTTGGCTGAAAGGGAGTGTTTGGATCAGTGCTGCTGGCACACACATTATTTTCACATTAAGCAGCATTTCTGCATGTGTTGTGGTCTATTTTAGTGAAACATTATATCCTGTGTGATTCATTTTAAAGATGGTCAAAAGTCCACTTTTCCATGCTGAAAACAAGACTGCAATGAACACTTTAAAACACAAACAATGCTAAAGTATATTAATTTAGTATAAAAAAAACTCATGCTGACATGTCCAATTTGCTTCTGCTTGTGCACTGTAGCATCTTAAGCACTAAACCAAAAGTAGTAGTAGTGCTGAAATGACAAGTCAATTACTCAGTTATTAGAATAGTAATCACTGGCAATTTAACATCGATTAATCATTGTGAGTTTTTTATCGAGCTTATGAGATGATAAAAATGTGTGACTCTGTTTCTCAGGTTCAGAATGTTAATACAGTAACGCACAGATGTCAGCAAAAACTCTATTATTATCATTATTGTTATTTGTTTCTAGTCCTTTTTTTCCATTACTAAAACACCTGAATTAAATAAAATGTACGAAAAGAATGACAAATGAAAACTAAAGTATGACATGAAAGACAAGCAAATGGACATATGAAATAAAGTTTTGTTACATTCCCCGATATCTCCTCTTTAGAAATTCCTCTGCTTGACCTGTTGCACTAATACTAACATTACAACTTACAGATCCTTTGATAAAACTTGATGAGATTAAAAAAATCTTTTTTTTCAGAACTTGTTTGGCATTTTGGAGGGGTTAACTCCTGATTGTGTCTTTCATTAAAAAAGGGCCATGATTTGATTTTCTCACACTTTGAAAGGACTATTGTTTGTGTCTCTCTGTGTCTGAAATTGGATGGTGAGTCCTTTTAGAGAGCAGCGAAGGGGAAATGATTTGTATTCACCTGCCGTATCTGAATAGAGCCGAGGAGGGGATGAGAGAGAGAGAGAGAGAGAGAGAGAGAGAGAGAGAGAGAGAGGGCAACTACATAGTGCTTCCTTTATGTGATAATGGATTGCTCTGACATTCACACACATTGTGGTGTGGTGTGTCTATCAGTCAATACTCTCCAATTCGTGGGATGAATGGCAAATTTTGAGCAGATGCCATTAAAGAACTGTCTTGCAGTGACACAACAGGTGACAGATGTATCACCTGTCTGTTTTATGTTACACCATCAGGCTGAGGGTGAATACGCTGCACTAACACATGCACCATATATGTCCTACCATCATCCATTCCTGCCAGTGAATCATTTTTTTACTTTTTCTTTGTCCTTTTTCTTCTTCTTCTTCTTTTTTGTCTTTTATTGGCCCAGCTTGGCAACTGGATTCTTCTGTCAGCCACACAAAAGAGACAAAGTGGAACCGGGGACGGGTAGTAATGAGCAACTCCTCTTACAGTGTTACATATAGACCGGCCGCGGTGTGGGGAAGCCTTCTGGAGACAATGGAGGGTTTTGAGAGGTCTGGAGCCCTCTGAAGCCCTTCTTTGATTGAGTTTCCTGGCACCGGGTTTCCAGTGTTGGGGCTGATTGTGGAGTGGGAGCTGTGGGTTCAGGGAGGGGGTGAAGACCCTCCTCGGTGCTGACCTTTCACAGACACAGGTGGGGTGGAGTGGAGGGGCCGATGGAGGAGGAGGACGAGGAGGAGGGGAGCTGCAGGAGAGGCCTATTGTGGTGCTCTGTGAATGTAGAGGTGCCACTCAATAACACTAGACCTCGCTGCCTCCATCCACCTGCTGGGGATTTTCTCACCGCTTCTCTATCACCAGCAAATAACATGTTCTAGTAACAGATTGTTGTCTGATTTTGGTAGAAAACCAATTTTTTCTTTTTGCTTTTTTTTAAAACCATGCTTCTGATTGTAATGTTGATTTGATGATATTATCAGTTGGTTGGACCACAACTGAAATATCTCAACAAATGCCAGATGGAAGATTAGACAATACCGTAAACAATAGGTTGTCAATTCCGGTTTTTACTGAAATATCTTGGGAATCAGTTAATAAGTTCCTGTGAAATTCTGTGCAGCAAGATACCTTGGGTGCACACTAACCTTTCCTTTTTCCACCATAAGGTTCAAATTTGTGTCTTTAAAGGTCTTAACAACTATTTGCATGTTACAGGCTAAACATGAGACACAGATATAAATAACAGATATACAATATAAATAATGTTCATATTTTATTCAAAGCACTGCCAAAGTTCAGTGCCGCAAGCATGGCTGTGTAAGTTTAGAGGTCTATACTTTCTTATAGTTAACTTTTTAAATATTAAAAAGCTCTTTTTCTTTCATGTCTGTTACTTGAAATGCCTGAGTCAGGTTTCACGCTGTGGATTTAGTCCAGCACGCTGTGTAGTCTGATTGCGATCACCCACGTGGCCTCAGGACGGAGGAGATTGTCCTCAATAAAACTGGGCCTCGCTGCCTCTGTCCACCTGCTACTTTCTCACTGGCAAATTACTGTACATGTTCTGGTAACGCGCGGCGGTAACAGATTGTTCCAGCGCGCAGTCAGCGTTCACGCTTTGTTATCTGATGTTGTCGGCAGATTTTTGCTAGACTGAATGGTAGCATACAAAGCGCAGGCAGGCCTAAATGACCCATCGCTGCCTGCCTGTACTGTATCAGCACAATTCAGCTTCCGCCACAGGAGTGTTTATCATACAGTAGTGCTTTTTTCCAGAAAGGCCTGGTTGAATTAACTGTTGACTCTGAGCAATCACATACAGACACAGTTTCTCTGTGCTGCTCTGGCTGACACTGCCCAAAGGAGCTCCTTTCCTTTGCTACAAAACATCACAGCTCCCAGTTTGTGTGTGTGTGTGTGTGTGTGTGTGTGTGTGTGTGTGTGTGTGCGAGATGAACATTTCCTGTCCTGCCTTTCTCACACAACCTTTTTTTGTTGCACCCCTAAGCTTAAAGTAAACTCCACATATTGGCCCCATCCTGAGAGACCCTTCACATGTGGAGAAAGCCATCCGGTGTGGACATGGTGGCAAACTGAGATTCTAATCATACCTCTTTTGTTGAGCTCAGAGGAGGTTGAGACGTTTTTTTGCGGGGGAGGGCAGAGCAGATGTCAGGCGTACAGTTTCTCTCCAAGGTTACTTATGAGATGACAAATAGGTCTGGGCCTCTTTGTCTCTCTCTTTTTTTTCATATGTGTGTGTTTGAAAAGAGGGTTGACATCTTTTTGTCAGGCCTGGAGATCTGAGAAAATGAGCGTATTGCCATGGATACAGAGTGCCCTTTTGGAGTGAAATTCTGAGTGGCTCTGCTCTGCTGCAAAGAGCATGGAGTGCCCATACATTTGGCTATGACACATTTTCCTGCAATTGCTGAATGATGAGGCTTGTGGATTATATCTCATCGCTATATAACAGTATTTGTCTCTGATACCACGCATGCATGGGTGTTTCTGCCTGCTGTCTCAACGGATTTGCCCGTCCTCCCACAGCAGATTGGTTTTATGTTGATTACTTTCTCGAAGCTGTTATGTTTCTGTAGCTGAAGTGTGTCTTGTGACGTTGTGTGCCGAGGATTTTGAGAGTCCTCTTGGCTATTCAGGAAGCAAGTCGGAATGCATTCCTCCCACTCTCCTGCATTTGCTCATGATAATGAACCTCTGCTCAGCATATGAATGGCCTCACCCATAACACACTCATGTGGCAGGCCAAGCATACTCCAATCTTTAATGTCTGACCCATAGATGCAGTGAACACACATAAACATGGTGGGTGCTATGCAAATGTGGATGTAAGTGAGTATGAATTCACAGGCAAGACTGCTTGCCGATATTGAAACATCCTCTGTTATGGAGTAATTACAGTGTGTGGATTAGCTATCAAACAAAGGTCAAGTTCAGATCCACAGTTGCTCGTTCAGCCTCGTGCTGCTTCCCCTTCTGATCTCATTTTAATGAATGCTTTTTAAAAGTGCCTCCACTCAGTTAATTCTCCAGTAATGAGCTACTGTACAAGTCAGGTGTCAGACAAGTGTACAAATATACTACGGGGACTTAACTTTTGCCACTGTGTTGCCACTGCTACTTCACGAACTAATAATTTATAGCTTTTGCTGCATTGTGAGGCTGTGAAAAGATTGAAAGACCTCCAATTTGCCACCAGCAATTATCCTGAGGAGAAAGAGAGGGCGTCCTACACCCATCCAATCATGAGAAGGCTCTCTGAGGGAGTGCTGGTATAATGCAAGGACGTGACTCACCAACTATATGTCATATTTAGCTGGTCTGCAATGATGAGATGAAAGCAAAACGCCTATCGGTTCCATTCAGGTTGAACAGGCAGGGATTTCCTCCTTAACACAGCCGTCCCATCTAGCGGTACTGCTTCTATCTGCATGCTAAAGAGCGGCCTCCTCTCAGAAGTGCCGGCGCCGGTAGTGATTAGCATTTGGGCTGAGGGGACAGGGAGCGAATCCCGGAGTGTTTTTGGCGTGTAGAGGGAGGAAGCTCAGTGAATGCCAATGTGCGGCGCTCTGTGAAAGGAGGAGGACCAAACAAATTGCCGGACACGTTGCATTAGTAGCAGATGCCCATCAGCATTAAGAGTTGTGGTGAATTGATAGCTGGGGGAGAAGTACTGAAAACAGAGCATGATACATTAAATCATATTTGTTTTAAAAGGCTACATTAGAGATTTATTATTGAGCTTAATTCAAGTTGGGAACTTTACTGAGAATAGTCAAAACTGAAACAGAAAAAGAAGAAATATGCTCTTTATCTCTAATACTTCAAACAATAAAACTTAAAACAAAAAACACTAGAGCCTACACTGCCCATAACGCAACACAATGTTTTCCTTAGACCTCCCTGCCTGGAAAATGTAGTCACTGCAAGCTTATGCCTCATGCTATATGTTGAGCCTTTTCAAAAAGCCCAAACCAAAGTTTTGATTTATGATTTTAGTGTGCAAAAGTGCCCCCTTTATGATATCATAAGCGAAGGAGAGAGAAAGGAGGACATAAACAACATATTTACGGTGTAGCAGGTGAATCATAGATCTTTGCCGTATTGTTTGGCATTGTACAGTGTAGATGAAAAGGCCATGGTACGTTTTTGAGCCGCGGGGGTCTCCCTGAATAACAAGACCCCAATTCATATGTTAACCACACCAATTATTTGCATACGGCCCCCCAATTATAAAAGCTAATGAGAAGATTATGGGAAACGCATGCTGAAGCCGGCCTGAGGAATTTCCATTGTGATCCAGTGGCTGCAGATATAAAAGCCTCTGAGAGGTGTTAGTCAAAGCTACTGAACGCTGAAACCTCATACATCACGGCTGTAATTCATATTGCTGCTAATGCCTTATCCGCTACATTGGCTGTGAATCCATCGCTCATGGAAGCAGAGCAATTAAAGACACTGGCCAAATATGATAAATTTAATGTTCCTCTAGCTTTTGTTTAAATGGGATTTTTTTAACTATTTAGCAGAGTGATAACTTTATATTCAAATCCCATGTGATCGTGACTTTCCAAACTTTTAAACCAAATGAAGGGCTGTCTCACTTTCTTTTACAGCAGAGCCTTTCAAGCGACCTCCTGCTCCCCCACACATGTTTAATGGCACAGAGAAATGGGCACGCAGCCCCGGGTGTGAATACCATGCAGTGACATCCTGAACTGCAGCGGGAGCACCCGGCAGCCTCAGAGAAATAAACTCCTCCAACCGTATCCATTTTCTCATCACCACCTTCCTGAGTGCGGAGCCAGTCTCATCATTATACCCCCACATTCAGCCCGTCTGTAGGGGATCCCTGCCGCTCCATTAAGGCCATACCGAGGCTCACAAAACCCTGATTGCATGAGCCATCAATAGCGCTGATTATGGGAGTTAATTAGGGTGCTTGGCATGAAAGAAAGGCATTTTCTTTCATCATAGATGTTAAAAACTGTACAGAACTGATGCAACGGCAGTGATTCTGTCAGTGTTGCGGCGTTGCATCAGTATTGTTTGGCACCGACAATGGCGGTATCTTCGCTAGTGGTTAGCATAAAGCACATGGAGTAGTATTATCTGTTGCTGTGAGGGAAATTCAATCGGTCTTTTTTCCCTGCTGACTGCTATTCATTTACGCCGTGGTGTGCTTCAATTCTCAGTGCTCGTGCCCCTGTCGGCTCCATCTGTGTGCGCTCAGACATGTCCTGACCCTCACGTTCTGCGGCCAGCGTGCACGGATGTGTGTATGCGGCGTCGCTGTATGTGCCACGTCTCTGACGTGCGCACAAAACCAATTAGTTTTGGGATGGTGAAGTAGCTGGCCATGGGAAAATGACAATGGGGTAATTGAAGAGGCTGGCTGAATGAGAGGCCAGACAGCTCAATGCAGCTGTTACACAAGTGCTGAGTGTTTTCTCCATGGGCAAAATGAACAGAGAGAAAAGCAGCTCCCGAGTGAAGGTGGTCTTATGTAGTTGTAGACAGTAATTAACATCGCAGCCTTTCACTTTGCTGATGTTCCTTTTTACTGAAGAAACACAACTAGTTAGGCTGTGTGGTGCCTTTTAAAGTTCCTCAGCAGTATTTGTGTATGTTTTTTGTTAATTTGATACATATAAAATTACCTTACATGAGAGCAAACCATTTTGAAAAACATGCTTGTTGTGTTTCAGGCTTGAATCTGTATTTTCGCAGCCACTCCAGGACAGCCATTGACTGGCAACTAATTTATGAACATGAATCAGTTGATGGACTTGTACGGTCCATCATGGCATTTGTGTTTGTTTTCATCGTTACTGCATACTGATGCGAAGCAAAGATTGGTTAAATAAAATCTGCACTATACTGCCAAATTTCAGCTCATCGTTTGGCTTTTACAACCCACAACTTTACTTTACGACAACTGTTCATGTTCACCTCCACTTTTTACCTCCAGGAGGCTGCTGTTTTAAACGAAATAGCTGAGAACTGTCACTGTGCACTACCTGCTCAGCATCAAATGAGGACAGACAGTCTGCAACTAGCTAGTGGATAGAGTGGAGCATTTAGAACCAGATTTTTCCTTTGGGAGTTGGTGGAGAGCAAAAAAGGAGAGTAAATATTGGACTTACGTTCATCAGTTGGCCAGAAACATGGCTCCAAATGAGAAAATTATGATATTCCCTTTGCTAATATTTTCACCATGTCGGCTTAAAAAGTGATAATGGCATGCTGACATCTTGTTTCCACAGCTACTGGCCAAGAAATTAGTTAATGCAGGTTAAAGGAGTTAAAGCTGGTGTGGTCCTTGAAGCACTCAGCACCTCTTTCATATTGAGTTCTCTAAGTGAGACAATATCTCAGTTTATTATCCTCTTGGCATCTCATCTATTTTGAAAAATAGCTTAAAATCCTCACTGGAAGTGTCCTGACAAACCTCTTCTGTTTCTCTCTAAGAGACCATTTCCTGTTCGATTTTATTAGCAGTCTGACAGCTTTTGGCACTGCGCTCCCAGCAGCGCTGTGTTTTTATCTTGGCATCAGCAGCCTGTGCTGAAGTGAGCTTTATTTTCTTTGGCTTTTCCTGTTATGTCAGCACGAGGTGGATGGGAAGGTTCAACAATTGTGCTGGATGTTTTCTGATTACTTGTCCGCTTGAATGATTGTGTATTCAAATGAGAAACGGGCTGTGAACTGTGGTTTCTTCTTTAAGATGCAGGGCTACTTTGCTTAAAGTGAAGAACATGAAGACTCCACTTTGTCTTCTAAATCGAGTAAAGTCTGGCTGTGTTTAATCATTTTTATGCCCACGGTTCAGGCAGGATATCAGTAGTTTCTCACCCTGGTGGTCGGGTTCCTCCCCTTAAGAGCCCCACTTGAGCTTCCACTGTCGTCCTGCTGTGAGAGGGATGTGAGGGGTTGGCCCCGTATCACTGCGGCTCACAGGGATAATTATAGCAGGCAGGCACACAAATGAATACAGGCACACATATACAGTTTGCACATGGAGACATGCACACATACACACACACACACTCGCTGACCGGCTTGAGCTGCACTGCTACACCTCATTAAATTGGGAAATGAATCCTGGATGAAGCCCTGGCTCCTTTCCAGATAAGAATCACAAGGCTTCTGGGGATTCACCATAAAATGTATAATTAACACATTTATTCTCTTGCTGTCACAGGCTGTCCTTTATGTTTTTTTCCACTCCACCTGTGACTCTGCACTGCCAAGTTCAGCCTGTATTTTATGTTTACAAATGATAGTGATCTTAATGTCATTTTGCATTAACAGAACTGAACTGGCACTGAGAAGGTACTCCAGTGCAGTATGTTACTAATCGCCACAAATGGAGTTTGCATAAATGACATCTGATCGTAAATTTCAAACTCTCAGCAAGCCGAAAACAAACATTGATGGTAAAAGTCTGTTGTAGGTTTTCTGCTCAGTATGACTTCTGCACCTTTTCCTGCAAATGAGCTTGATGGATGTGCCCCCCCTGGATCTTTTCATGTCAGATCCCAAGCGCAGAGCTGCCTGATGGTGTCCACATCACTCTGATTGGCTGCCCTAGGCAAATAACGCAGGCCTCCCCCCAGAGAGGAACAGTGGAAGCCGGGGGCAGCAGACGTTAGCCTTGGTCTCTTCCCAGGGTACCAGAAACCAGCTCTGGGGCCGATACTGAATCATGACTGTAGGGCAGCACTAACAAATACACCAGTTCCCCAAGGAGGACCGGGTCAGGGTCTGGCTGCCTCGCCTCTGGCCCCCAAACACAGCCTCCACCACCTCATCAGCACCCCTGACCCGCCCCACACCCGAAAGCGGGAGAGCTGTAGCAGCTCCGCCTCTAATGGGCTCGATTTGATTCTTTTATACCGTAACCGGCATTAATATCCCAAATTTGATACTGTGCTTTTGTGATAACACAGCAAATTAGTCCGCCTGAGCTCTGAATTAAGCTGTGACATTTTAATACTGTGCCAGTGGATGCCTTGGGTGAGACGGCAGAAGAGCAAGATAAAAACAGGTCAGGCTGCAGTTGTTAAAAGGCAGGAAACGACTCCTGTTTCCTCATCACCGTTGCACTCATCGTTTGCAAGCTACAGTCACATTTATATGAAAATAATGAATTACACTCATCACTTCTTTGTAACAGGGCTGAATTATGCAGATGTGTGTGAATTTAATAGAGCAAAGTCATTTTGACTAAGCAGTTATTATTACTCTCTGAAGCTTTGGTCACACTGGTTTTGAGGCCCCTGACAGGAATTATACAACATTTGCTTTTTAGTTGTCTCAAGAAATCATTGCCTCTTGTTGGATGAAGGTGTGATATGGCAACGCAGAGCTGCCTGGCAACAAGAGAGAGATTTCAAACCTGCTGTGTTCAGTATATACATTTCTGTTTTGCTCTGTAGTCTATTTACAATCCATCCACATATCCAGCACCAGTGTTGTGATTAGATTACATCATTAAACAAAAGGAAATCCTCATTTAATTAACAGTTAATCAATGGATAATTAGCCTTGTGCCACTTTGCTCAAACCTGCAAACAAGCTTCCTCGCTCGAGCCCGAACACCATGTTGAAATCGTGCCATCTGCACACACTGAGCGGTGGCTACTAAGATGTCAGAGACCAAAGATTGGCCCGATCACATGTGATGTTTCCCACCACAACAATCTCATGAAAGAGTGATGGTTCAGTATCTGAAATGTGACCTCATTGCAGATCAGTTTTCTTCTGGCTCAATCAGTCAGTCACTCAGTCAATCAAACTGATAAAGCTGAGAGTAAAATGGAAAGAGTGTCCCCTTGTCTTGTCCCTTGGCATGTCATCTGTCAGCTGATGTGATCGATCTGGCACAGAAGCCTAATGGCATAGTGGCCACGGCGGCGATTAGCCGAGCAAAATGAGCCCATGTGGGCCACATCGGCCCACATTGGAGTACACTAGATCAAAAAGATAGCTTCCAGCAAACTGCACTGCATGGCAACTAACATCGATCTGTGTCCAGAGTTTTATGTGTGTCTCTCGCCCCTTCTCCCTTTCTCTCTCTCTCTCTCCCTCACCAGCTGATGAACGCAAAATAGAACAAACTCAGTATTATGATTGATAGCCGCAGTAACTGGATGTGCTAGTCAACCCAGTAATCTCTGCTCCTGCTTCTATCCTCTTATCTCTGACGCTATTTCTCCCTTTCTGCCTTTCTCTCCCTGTAGTTGTGGATGTACACGTGCCCTCGGAAAGTGTGACTGAGCAGAGAGGCGTCGCTGTATCTCGGGGCAGACCTTTGCATCACACACATGATGATGGAGAGGAGGAAGATGGACGCAGCACTCCTGGTGCTTTTCCTGGCACAGTTCGCCACCGCGCTGGAGGTCCCGCTAGACCGTAAGGCTACAGATCACACACCAACACATTCTCATCCAACAGAGTGTATATTGACTGATCTCAGGTCGAGGCCAAAACAATTAGCCATTTAATTGATCGGTCGATCTATAGGAATTTTGTTGGCTCGTCATTTATCGAGCAAAAGTGACATTTGCTCTTTGCAGATTCTCAAATTTCACATTGAACATTTCAAATTGAAATCAACACTGTAACT
Organism: Amniataba percoides; assembly: GCA_037176925.1. Lineage (NCBI taxonomy): Eukaryota > Metazoa > Chordata > Actinopteri > Centrarchiformes > Terapontidae > Amniataba > Amniataba percoides. Next base: position 8,295,737 of record JBAJHX010000081.1, on the reverse strand, counting down.
TAAATACAATTTCAATTCATCATTATCAGACAAGTTGCAACTGCTGCACAACAAACTACCGTAATATAGAATAAAGTACTATCTTATCATATTCTTTAGGTGATATATTCAGATCATTTAAATTCAGCCAGCTTAATACTAAGCTTACCATTGTGACAAATGAAAGCAGAAAATCCTGACATTTGAAAAGTAGGAAATAGTGACTTTTTGTGTTTTGCTTCCAATGATACACATTTTCCAATAATTTCAGTTTCAGCTCTAATCACATTTATTAGACAGTATATGCATCCACTATGTGCATATGCTTATAACTAGAGCCAGACCCTGTTTCCTAAGCATCCAATATGTTATTTTTGTTAGAAACTCGGTATTTTATTGCCTTGGTTTTGTAAAGCAAACACCGTTAGAGCTGCCATCCCTCATTTAGATTTATGGAGAAAAGGAAAGAGTTTGCCAGACTGACTTCCAACACCACCACCTGATGTCCCTGTGGTGGATCTTCTACACATTGTTTGACTGCAGCTGTTGAACTCTGGCTGCTGGGAACTGGCCTTGTTTAAACCACCATAAATAATGCATAAAGAAGTTTTTCACCTCTAATGTCTGATTTTCTTTACTGTCATAATTTCTCCTTCTTGTTTGCTGATTCTTGGGAATAACACTAAAGTTCTGGAAGGATGTAAGTCACAAAACTTGTGTGAATTGATTGCAGAGGTCGTGCTAGCAGTTTTTTTGTTTTTGATGTGCATTTAAAGTTATATTTATTTTTGTATTTTATTTTCTTATTATATTTTGTCTTTTATAAGATACTGAGTGTGATGTGTAGTGAACCTTGGTTTATTGCATGCATTGATTTCTTTGTTTCTTTGTTTGCCGTTTTCCTTCTGTGTGTTGCTGCAGCGGTAGAGCAGTCTCTGCAGAGCAATATTGCAAACAGCATGAGTTCTTATATCATTTGTTTTGTCACAGTCCATTAGTTGTGGCTCCAGCACTGACAGGAATACATTAAGCACCGGATCATTACAATAAAGTGAAATGTACCTGAGCCTTCTGCATGCCTTCTTGCTGTTGCACTTATGTTAGGAGAGCTTTTTGTGTCTGTCAGCAAACAGCCGTCTGGTTTAATTCGGCGCGGCAAGTCTGCATGTGATCGGTAATGACTGCTCGCGTGGTCAATACGCTGACAGAAAAAAGGCTTAGTTATGCAGTAAAGGTTGTGATTGAATATGTCCCCTCTTTTCTGATCGCCTTTAGTGCCGCAGCCGCCGACCATAACTCACCAGTCCCCCAAGGACTACATCATTGACCCACGAGAGAACATTATAATCCACTGCGAGGCGAAGGGGAAGCCTCATCCCAGGTAGGAATATGTTTTCATACTGAGAAAGATATTCCAGGTGTGGATTCAAGGCGCCACCTGTCACATTTCCGTTAAAAGCCTCAGCTGACAGCTCCAGACTTTCAGACTAAAATATGAGTTCTGTTTTATTCAGACTTCATGAGTAAAGCTTGTGTTTTATTCCTGCACACGCTGCCCTTGCCAGAGGCTGATTTTAGCTGTTTGTCTTTTACCATAATGCCAAACTCTTTTCTTTATCTATCCCAGTAACACCTAATTAATTTGCCTGCACTTACACTGCATACTCACACAAGTTTGTACTTTACTTCCTTGGCCCTTAAGCTTCACTTACCTGAACTCTTAAACCACACACCAAGATCTTTTTAAAGTTCTCTTTTAAATGCCTTGAAAGCTTGACTTTAAGTCTTAAGAATTTCTCCTTAACATTAAATATTCATGCCTATAAAAGCAACAAAAGTTAAAGAAAAAAAACCCTGTTGTCAGGACAGTGTGAAAATATCTGACTGCCTGACTGTTAGTCAGGATTATGTCACATCACCTCTCTGTTTCTAGACCGAACCCACTTCAAACCAGCTGCAATAAACACAGATACAGAAATGACCAAAACAGTTTAAACTGTGTGCAGTTGTTCATGTAGGAGCCCATTACTTGGCCAGAAAACTTGATTCTCAGAAACATACCCACATTTATTTTTTTTAAATCTATTTCTCCACGCTATCCTAACTACCTAACGTTTGTTTAACCTGTTGTCAGAACCTCCTCAAACCTAACCCTGAGTTACAAAACAGTGTGGTGTCTGCACACTTCACCAGGTTGTCATAACAGTTTATCATCAGCAGACATTAGCTACGCTCACTGTTATGACACCGGTCTTCTTTTGCTTCCTCAGTTTCTCCTGGACGAGAAACGGGACCCACTTTGACATCGAGCAGGACCCCAATGTGAGCATGAGGCCCCACTCCGGGACGCTGGTCATCGACATCAGCAGAGCGAAGGCCGAACATTACGAGTGCGTGTATCAGTGCACGGCGAGGAACAAACACGGAACTGCTGTTTCCAACAACATTGTTGTGCGACAGTCCAGTAAGTTCACTGCAGTCTTTCTGTCACCTCAGCTTCCTTTTCTTCCATTTTCTTAACGTCATGCGCATCTCACATCTTTTCCATGTCATTCTTTTTTCTTCCTTTTCAAACAATTAAGAGGCATTTTCCATCTTAAGAGCGCTCCTGGAAGGTAACCGTTACATAATAGAGAGCAGCATGTCTTACTTTACAGGATGTAAGAGTAGATAGAGCAAATGTCCCTTTGTGTTTCTCCTCTTACATATTGTTATTCAGTTAGGAATCCCTCTCATCCTGCCTCGCCGCCTCTGTCATCGTGTCAGCGACAGTCTATTAGCGCCCCAGATTTCACGTCAAACTGTGGGACTCTTCGTCCGCTGATGTGTGTGTCCCTCTCCGATCAATGCAGGGTCCCCCTTGTGGTCAAAGGAGGAAATCAAGCCGATCATCGTTCAGGAGGGAATGTTCCTGGTGCTGCCATGTCGACCTCCCGCCGGCCTGCCTCCTCCCATCATATTCTGGATGGACAACTGTGAGCACTTCAGTCGTGGAGGATATTAAGCGATGTTTTAAGCAAAATTTTATCACCCATTTGTCTGCTCTCAAAGAAACATCCTCAACTACTGTATTAAATGTATTAAACTTGCTGTGCGCTTTAGTGTATTAATTTTTTGTCCATTTCAGACTTCCAGAGGCTGCCTCAGAGCAGCAGGGTAGCCCAGTCCCTGAACGGAGACCTTTACTTCTCTAATGTGCTCCGAGAGGATTCCAGGAACGACTACATCTGCTACGCCCGCTTCCCATACACACAAACCATCCAGCAGAAACAACCTATCACCGTCAAGGTCGTCAACAGTAAGTCTGAATGTGTGTGTGAGGAGAGGAAACCAAAATAAAGGGAGGTCAGATGCGCCAAAGGTCTAATGAGCTCGCGTGAGTGTGTCTGTGTGTGTGGGTGTGTGTGTGTGTATGATGAGAGGCAGTTCATTTACTGTAGTATGTGCTACCACGACTGCGTAGGAGGGAAAAAGCCTTTCCTATCGCTGATCCCATCCTCAGAGACGCCAGTGGTCGTCATCCCACTGAAAAGACATATTGTCAGAGCTCTCATGGCTCTCTGCGCTATCTGCCAGGCAGCCGTTCATTTTATTACTTGTGTGAGACGTTCTGTATTCACGCTCTCCACCAACAACAAAGGCTGCTCTCATTCAGTCTAGCATTTTGCAGTTGACATGACGACAGTCTGTTCCCACAAGATTGTTATTGCTATCATTCCTCACCTCTGACTTTTGAGTCATTTAAAGTTTTGTTCTGGCAGTTTTTATTCTCATGTTAAGTTGTCAATGCATTGTTTTTTTTTATGTTTCGTTTTGTTTGCTCTCATGTGCCTGATGATTTCAACTTGTGGCGTGTTTGATTTTTCTGTTGTGTTACAGTGGATGCAATCAATGACACAATGGCAGCTTTATACAATGACACTGATTTGTTTAGTGGTGAGTTTTGGCACCCCCTAGTGTTTACACCCCCCACCCCTGGCCCCACAACCTAGAGCTCCATCTCTAGTTTCTACCCACTGTCACTAACCCCTCAACCTGTCGGCCTGAGGCTTTTTACAATCGCACTGATTTACTCAGGGGTGAGATCTGGCTCCCCCTAGTGTTTACCCCAACATAGAGCATCAAGCAGGTTTTTACCCACTAACCCCTGAATCCCAACAATCCAAGTGATTCTCTGTCTTTCTGTCCCTCCTGTTCTCTCCAATCAAAACCCCTCTGACAGCTATTAACTTCCTCCTGTTAAACAAGGACTGCATGATGATTTCAATGTCACCTGAGCTGACTATATATTGTATAACTGGGACTTTTGTACGGATTTGAAAACAAAAGGAGTGATTAGACATTGTTTAAAACATATTAGGAATACAATCTGATAATTGATTAATGAATTTGATCCTAACAAAACGTCCTGAAGTCTCAGTAAGTTAAAATTCTCCTCTTCATTAGCTGTTCCTCTGTCAAACAGCCAGCTGCAATCTTCATCTCCAAAATCACTCTTCCCCTGCTGCCCTGCCTAATTTTAGTGCGCTGCTAGTTGTTAATCTCTCCGTCACCACTCATTTTCATCTCACTTCGCTTCTCTACTGCTCAGAGGATCTTTCTTTTGTCTCTGTGTCTGAACAACATCACACATTGGCGAACCTAAAAACATGCAAGCAGTTTGATCATCAAATCATCAAATTGCTCACATGCCAGGATGTTAGGTCATCCCCACCACCACCATCATCATAAACATTTGGACTTTTTTTATGATTACTTTAGCAGATTATTTCCTTATCAGGTCAGTAGCAGACAGCAAATCTTCATGTCCATCATTTTAAATTCTATATTAGCTTCATTTTTGTCTTTGTTATAACGCCGGAGGGCAATTAACTGACAATAAACACCCACAGAAAGCACTGCAGTAAAACACAACATGGCTATAAAATTTACATCCGACCATAAAATATGAGCACTGTGGTCTGTAATGAATTGGCTTAGTCCCCCTGTATCCCAGATCAGAGAAGAAAGCTTTCATTATACCAGAGTACAGCGGAGAACGGGTGGTGAATGTAAATGTCCTGGTTCAGATCTGGATCTGCACTGACTTGGACTCGCACAGAGGAGAGTGTAATAGTTTTCTCTGTGAATCTGTGTGTGTGTGTGTGTGACTGTAGAGGAACCAGCGGATGAGAGGAAGCCAACTTTCCTCATCCCATCTGGCCCGTCCAGCTCCAAGACAGTGTTGAGGGGACAGGTGCTGGAGATGGAGTGCATTGCCGAAGGACTGTAAGTGGAAGAATCCGCCAATACTTCCCGAAAGCCTCGAGTGCCCACCTGCTCGAGTGTCATCATCGCTCTTTGTCTCTTCCCTCTCTCTCCCTTTGAATCCAGACCCACCCCTGAAATCTCCTGGACCAAAGTGAGCGGAGATCTGCCAGCCAAGCGCACGTCCTTCCTGCACTACCAGAGGACCCTTCGCATCGTGAACGTGTCCGAATCAGACGCGGGAGACTACCGCTGCACCGGCAGGAACCGGCTGGGCTCGGTGCACCACACCATCCACGTCATGGTCAAAGGTGTGCCTAAGATGAAATGCGCCGTATCCCATCAGGCCCTCCGGTCACTCGTTCTTTATGTCTCATCACCCTCCCTCTCCTCTCATCTCATAATTGATTTATGCACAGACGCCAACAGGGCAGTGTGCTCGGTGATTAATTCTCCAGCCTTCTGCTGCTCTCCGTTCTATTTTCAGCTGCTCCATACTGGATCAGTGGTGCTCCCAGGAATCTTGTTCTAGCTCCGGGAGAGAACGGTGTGCTGACCTGCAGGGCCAGTGGCACGCCCAAGCCCTCCATCACCTGGGCTATGAATGGCATCCCCATAGAGAGTGAGTGCAACATGTATCTTTGACTGAAACTCACATAGTGCTTGAAAAGAAATCTCCCAGTCTTGATGGCACAGTGTTTAAACAGTGTTCAATATCATTATTTGAGACCTGTTTTTTTGTTTTCAATTTACAGATTTGTATATATGTTAGTGCTGTATAGTATTTGCTCCCTATGGGGTTCCACAAAATGAGCAAAACATCTCAGTTGCATCTGTGTTTAATTTAGTCTCAAACAAATAATTCATCATTCTCAAAGAACACAGCAATTTTTGTCAACATGGGATTGGCCAAACAACAGACACTGAGACTGTAAGAAGTCGCTAGATCCAGCCAAGAAATATTCCCACATATAACCACCAGAAAATAACAACACATCAATTTTAGATTTCTCTTTTGTACAGGTTAAACAAGTCAGATGCAACATGTTAATTAGTGAGCTTCAGAGGTCATTGGAGGCAGATTTTATTTTTTGGACAGACCAATGCTAGATTTGTCCCTTATTTCCAGTCCTTACGCTAGGCTAAACCTAATGGCTGTAACTTCATAGTTTGGCATGAATCTTTTCCTTGAATTAGGAAAGAGAGCAAGGATTGTTCCTAAAATATTGTTTCCTTATTTGTTGTTTAATTATGATTGAAATGTGGAAGCATCTAATCAATGAACAAGCAAATAAGATTTCAGATTTTGCATGCAGGCAGATTTTTCAATACTATGTGTCTGTGGACACATTTTGGTTGACTCAAAGAGCAATGAGGTCTTAGATTCAGCCTCACTTGGATGCATGAAAGATGAAATTCAAAATCAAAAGCTATCTGTTTTGCTACCAACACCTCAGAAAGCTGCTGTCAGCCTGTTTGTCCCATCTTTCAGAAGATTATTACAGACCCAGATTTACACCTAACCCCTCTTATCCACCAACAGATTCTCCCAAGGACCTTAGCAGAAGGGTGGAGGGCGACACCATCATCTTCACCGAGGTGCAGACTGGGTCCAGCGCCGTCTACCAGTGTAACGTATCCAACGACTACGGTTACCTCCTGTCCAACGCCTTCGTCAACGTGCTCTGTAAGTTCATTATAAAAGCTCCATTTGTATTAGAATGTTTTTTTTTTTCTCCATTTACATTGATTTCTGGTGTTTATTAACATGGCAATAATTGCTGCTGCATCACCTCAGCGGAGCCGCCCAGAGTGCTGACAGCAGCCAACAAAGTCTACCAGATCATCAAAAACCACCGGGCCCTGTTAGACTGCGCTTCCTTCGGCTCACCCATCCCTAAAATTAAATGGTGAGTTAATGGACTTTTAACAGAGGAAAGTCTTGTATTGTGTTTCCTCGAAAGCTCATAGCGGTTGCTTTTCTGTCTCAGGTTCAAAGACAGTCGGTCCAGCATCCTGGATGGAGACCCTTACATCCTTCATGATAATGGGACTTTGGAGATTCACGTAGCTCAGGCGCACAATAGTGGCAAATACATCTGCGTGGCCGGGAACAGCCTCGGTAACTACGAGAACCACGTCTTCCTGGAGGTCAAAGGTGAGACTGTTACCACACTGAAGATCCTGATATAGTGAGCAAGGGAGTGCAGACAACTAGCTGATAATGCACACATTGCTGTTACAGTGTGACGTATAGTTATGGTATTTAAAGAAAAAATATTAATAATCTCTGTCAGTGACAAAGTTTCTGTGATTCCCAAACGCAGAAATGAACACTGACAAAAGAATCATCTCACCATAATCTTTTGGTGGATTTAATTTACAGTCAGTGGACAGCCCCACTCTCACACATGGCTTAAACAATATTTGCTCACAAGATTACAGTTTTGATTCTTTAATTTCAGTCAGTTTAAACTGAACTTAACGTCCTCCCCTCCCTCCCATCAGAGCCCACCCGAATCCTGAAGCAGCCTGAGTACAAAGTGGTCCAGAGGGGCAGGTCTGTGGTGTTTGAGTGTAAGGTGAAACACGACGCCTCGCTCGTCCCCACCATGACCTGGCTCAAAGACGACGGCGAGCTGCCTGATGACGAGAGGTCAGAGCTCAGCGGAAACATCTCGCTCTGTTTCACATCTTTTCACGTTTAGTTTTAAGAAGTTTAGCTCTCTAAATAACCCCTAAACTGTGTGCGTGAATGCTCTGTTTACAGGTTAATCGTAGACTCTGACAGCCTCACCATCACTGAAGTGACGGAGAACGACGCGGGGGTGTACACCTGCATCATGAACACCACTCTGGACCATGATTCAGCCAGCGCTGAGCTCACTGTTGTTGGTATGTTCAGCTTTGCAGAAGCTCAATTTCACAGACTCAAACTCACAAATAATTAAAGTGTAACCTCTCTCTATATCGTGCCTTCCCAGAAAAGTGATTCTGTCCAATAACTTGCGCAACAGATTGCCTTTCAGTCCATCAAGGTTAATTGCCTGAGAGTTTACTTAGGAGGGTCTGAGCGGATTTCGTATCTATCGTGTCAGCAGTATGAATATTTGATTGTTACCTTCTTAGCGAGGCAGATAATCTCCTTTGTTTTCTTATGGCTGACTGACTACTAAACTCCCTATTTCACTCCTGCCCTCCTACCTGTCAGAGGCCACGCCAACACCAGCTGTTGTCAACGGTAAACCCGCAGCATGCACAAGCACATGTGCTCTGCTGACGTGGGAGTGTTGCTTGTTGGATGTTTCTCTTGACGCATGTTGTGGCCTGAGAACTTGTTTTCTGATGATTACAGAATATTTCATTTTTCTTCTTTTTATTTCGATTCATCAGCGTTTATTTGTTTTGTCTTTATGGTGTGTGTTTTTCTTTTTTTAAGAAATGTATGTTTTTTGCATTTTTGCTAAAATGCAAGTGTAAATGCCTTAAATCACTGATGCAAATGTTAAACATTTGGGCCAAGACGAATTTCTGCACACACTTCAGAGCAAAGATAATTTGTAAAGCAGACGTCTCCCCGATGCACCACTTGGGATCTTTTCAAACGCACCATTTCCTCATCGCTCATTTATTCCAAGCATGCCTTCCACTTTACCATTACAATTCCTAAACATGAGCATCACTTTAGCCTCTCTACCGAGTCTGAGGCTCTATTTCATGCAAAGTGATTATGGAAGGTGCGGCAGTCGTTTCATATGCATGATGAGGTGTCTGCATGCGTATCATTGGACAAATAACATGTAAGCAAATAGAACATGTAAAGAAGGTGTGTTTGGGTAAACCAATATTTTATTTTGTTATGTGTATTATTATTATTATAGTATCACTGAAACTACATTTTGTCTTTTGATTTTGCTTCGCCTTCTCGTGGCATGAACCCTTCATACTCTGTAACTGTAAGAGTGTGCTGATGTTGCTGCCTGTGCTGTTTCTCCGCCAGAGCGACCCGACCCCCCAACTGACCTCGAGCTGACGGACCTGAAAAAGAGGAGTGTTCAGCTCACTTGGACCCCTGGGGACGAACATAACAGTCCTATTCAGGGTATGTTTTAAATGTGTGTGTGTGGTTGAGAGTGTGTGGGAGGGTTATGTGTGCCTGTGTTGGTTCGGTTGCCGTTACGATAAGTGAAGCAGACAGTTTTTTTTTTAAAGGGACACTTCAGTGATTTCACACATGAAGTTCAGTCTTGTCACAAGGAGTCCCACGCAACATTTTTATTATGTCCGCTGCATTGAAAACCTGAGGTGTGATGTTTGAAAGAAGTAGGTTATTTAAGGGGCATGGAGGGTGTAATTAAATCTGCTTTTCAGTTGCATTATTGTAATTGTAAGATCAAGCAACTTTGGCACTTGACCCATTCTAGAAACTGTCTTGGCCTCTGCTTCTTCAATTTTTTAATGTTTTATTGGAAATTGGCTCTAATGAATCTCCAAATATGGAGTAACCCTGTAATTAATTCAGTTTTTGGCATTTAGCTGAGTCTCCTAGACAGCAAGTGGGAATGTGTGAACAAAATCAGAATTATCCACAAGTTTTGACTCCATAATTACAGCCAACAGATACTCTAAAGTTTGAAATCTTTCATTAAAATGGAGACTATTTGAGGACGTGTCTTTAATGTTTGAATAAAAGTATCCAAAAAAAAACAATCTCAAGGACATGGACCCAAGTCAGGCTGTGAGTAAAGTGTTCAGTTATGTGAATTACGTTTCTTTCTTCCTGTTTCACACAGAGTTCGTGATCCAGTATGAGGACGCGCTGCACGACCGAGGCCACTGGCACAAGTTTACCGATGTCCCCGGAACCAGGACGACAGCTCACCTCAAGCTGTCGCCCTACGTTCACTACACCTTCAGAGTTTTGGCCTGCAATGGCGTGGACTGCAGCCACCCCAGTTCCTCCTCCAGAATGGTCAAGACAGATCCTGCAGGTACGGACCGCCTCAGTCTTTTAATGGTGCCTTGTCCGATTTGAGTTTTATTCTCTAAATTAATTCTTTGACTTGATGTTTTAATATAACCACCAAATCAGCTGATATTTCCTTCCTGCATTGGAAATCTTGAGTCTTCCATAGTGTCAATCTGAGCCTCAGTGAAGAGATTTCCTTGAGGTAATGTTTCATTTTGTCTTTATTTTTATATTTCTTTAGCTCCTGACGAGAACCCATCAGATGTAAAGGGATCTGGAACAGAACATGATAATCTTGTAATCTCATGGAAGGTAATAAAGTTGTATAAGGCTATCTGTTTTAATCCTGAAGCGTTTACTGTTGTCGAGGGAGTACAGTGAAGTGGAGTGCTACGGAACATAAGTGTCCTTGTACTGTGAACCATAATTTTCTTATTGTGTAGCTTTATGAGCTTGCTTTTCTCACAGTGTACATTCAGCCTTGTTCCAAGAAAAACTATTGACAGATAAGCTGTATTTCAAATATTCTCCTCTGCAGCCGCTGACAGGCCTCCAGTCAAACGGCCCAGGGCTTCACTATAGGGTGATGTGGAGGCAGAAGGGGGTGGGCCATCAGTGGACCTCGGTGACGGTGGCCAACAACTCCAAGTTTGTTGTGTCTGGAACGCCCACATTTGTTCCATATGAGATAAAAGTTCAGGCTATGAACGACTACGGATCTGCACCTGAGCCCGCTATTAACACTGGCTACTCGGGAGAAGACTGTGAGTCTGATCGACCCTGAAAAAAATGGACTATTTAGCAGCATAACCTAAAACATTCCCTCTGTGTGTTTTCTATTGTGTTTAGCTGTTGTCGTGATGTTTTTCTTGTCTGACACACAGTGCCCATAGGAGCTCCAGGAAATGTGCAGGCCATGGTGGTGAACAGCACTCTGGCAGAGGTACACTGGGATCCCGTGCCCCCCAGATCGATACGAGGGCATCTCAAAGGATATAAGGTGCAGTACAAAAGACCACACGCAGCGCAGCATGTGCACCAATTCCACCGACAACAATGCAGCCCCTCGGCGCTCACCGCACACCAACTGTGTCTCGCAGGTGTACTACTGGAGGGAGCGCAGCCTCCACAAACACAACCCCCATCATGTGGAGAAGCAGATCCTGACCTTCAGCGGGAACCACAGCCGCGGCCTGCTGCCCGGTCTGCACCCCTTCAGCCTGTACTCATTCAATGTCAGGGTTTTTAACGGGAGGGGAGAGGGCCCCCACAGCCCCACCCAGCAATTTGAGACTCCTGAAGGAGGTATGACAAGGAATTCTTTCATTCTTCCTTTCGTTCTTTCTTTCTTACAACAAACAACAGCATTTAATCCAAAAGTTGAGTAATTGAAGACTGTGATACCAAAAATGAAATACAAAGCAGTGTTGTAACTTAGTAAAACTGGGCTTGATGTCGCATTATGAATCGACTACAACTGCAACTTTGATCATACAAACTTGAAGATCAGGTCACAGGTTCAATTTCACGGTCATAACAGCCTTTTTAATTGTTGATAATAGTTGGTTAGTTATTAATGTGTCCGCAGTAGCCTTCAGAGGTGTTTGAAGACAAAGATACTCTGTTATGAATGATAATTTTTGTCTGTCATGATTCATCCAGAACAAAAAATGAGCACAGAGAAACTTTGCACCTCCAGATGAATGTGAAATCAGGCGTGTCAAACTCTGAAAAGACATCATTCATTCGCACAGTGAAGGCCAAACATTCAGACGTATTAACAACAACACATTTCTGAGTGGAGGGGGACTTGTTTCAGACACTCCACACAGACATCTTTAATCATTGTTCAGAATTTTTATTTTGTAACGCTCTTGACAAAAAGGTTTCATTATTCATGTGTTTTCTGCAGTGCCGGGGGCTCCTTCTTCCCTGATCGTAACCAACACCGACCAGGACTCTCTGACACTTGAATGGAGTCCTCCTCATGTCCGTAATGGACGCATCACTGGCTACACCCTCAAATATCAGCCAGGTAAGGCTTTTTTCCCCCTTTAAGATAGCAGGCTTTAATATCTATGCCTCAATTTAATATCACCTTCCGTCATGTAGTTTGTAGTTTTATATGTCCTCCTTTTTCATGTCTCTTGCCGCCATCATGTTCAGACTCAAATGAAAAGACAGAGAGTAACAAAAATAAACATGTAGAGTAGTCTAAAAACATTTTAAGCACATTGTTTTGCCAAATTACGACACAAATTAACAAATCAACTTTTGTCACCTTCTATTCCTGAACCCTACACCTCCAAATACTTTGATTTCCACCTTTGTCATCATTGACACTCCAATCCCATCTACCCCCCCTCCCCATACCTCTATTCAACTTACCTCACTGCTTCCCAACTTCCATTTCCATCCCATTATTCTTGCCACCCATCCTCCACCCCTGTAGTCAATAACTCCAATGAGCTGGGCCCAGTGGAGGAGCTGGCCCTGCCTGCCAATGAGACCTCAGTCACTTTGCCCAACCTCAAGTACAGCACACGCTACAAGTTTTATTTGAATGCGAAAACAGTCAGGGGAGCAGGCCCAGCCATTTCTCAGGAAACTGTCACCATCATGGAAGAAGGTAAGTCAGCAAATATAAAATATAAATGCAGAAGACTGAAAGTCAATAAACAGTATTCATGTGTCTTTAACTGGAAAGCTAGACGAATGTTTAATATAAATGATTTCAGTAACTCTGGTAAGAGGATTCAAACATGCCATTATTCTACAACTCATATGTACATTATGATGTTCATGCAAAAAAAACACATCACACAACTCTGTGTTGCCTTCATCAACATGGTTGATTAAAGATTAAATGTGGTAAAGAACATTTTGAAAAGTTAGTTTTGAAATCCTTTATTAATTTTTTATGGCTTTTTAGGTTTCTCTTGTAAATTTTTATATCTACTAAGACTGAATACAGCATACTGTTGATGGTAATTTTGTGATATAATTAGTTTCTTTGTGATCAGTAAGTGATCTACAGTACATTGATGGATTGAATCCACCTCAGAAGCCAAGAGAGAAACAAACATTTGGAGAATAAAGCATGGCTTTCTAGAGAGGAGTTGTGTGATGTGTTTTAATTTTGCATCTCTGTGTTTCTTCTCCAAGTTAAGAATTGCAGCATTGAAAAATCCCGCTAAACATTGAAACATCGTGATGTGTTCATCATGAAGCATGCTGCTGTGTTTTGTTTCTCTGTTTTAAATTACTGTAAATACAATATTTTACACATTTATAATGGTTGCTTGGACAAAACAAAAGATTTAAACACTAAACTTTAAATTGTGGGAAATTGTGATTCACATTTTTAACTATTTTTTGACATTTTATAGACTTATTAATTGACTAAAATGCTCCAGACAGTAAATAATAATGAAAATAATTATTAACTACAGTCCTACAGAGTAAGTCAGAACAAGTGTTTTGTGTATGTGAAATGTTCCTCATCACTCTGTTCCATATTTGTAGATTTATATATTTATTTTTTAGCATTTTACACAGCACAACGTGCATGAGCTCATAATCCATGTCCATGTTTTAATGGACCATGAGTGTGATCCGGTTGCATTGTTACACAAGGTGATCCCATGTCGTTATTAAACCTCAGACTGATCATCTCTTTCATTACGCAGCACGGACACACGAATGTCTCACTGTTACTGTTACATTCAGTGACTCAGATGGGCGTGTGGGGTCATCACTTAGTGACCCCTGTCCTGTTGTTTCTCTGTGTCCCGTTTCTCTCTACAAGCTCTAGTATCACAGCTTGACGTAGATGTGGGCGCAGGTAGCGGTGGTATCTAGCCTGATGCATGTTTTTAAGATACGGCCGTGGCTTCAAAACCCACCACAAAGCATACACTCCTCCTCATGTTTGACCAATTTCCCCCCATTTCCATCATATTCTGCGGCCCGCCAGAATGCTGCACCGAGTTCAAAGCCGGGGAAAGTTCAAAGCCACATAGATAAAGATGCTATGTGACGCGAGCCTTTTTAATGCCGTGTGATAAACCTAGATGAGCCTTTTCAAAGCGCTTGGCTGATGATTTATTTATTTATTTATTTATTTAACTGTGCCTCTGGCGACATTGACCCCTTCTCACCTTCTTCCACGCTGGCTGCTGGCGATGCTTTCCCGCTGCATGGCAAGAGTTCGCTTGGCATGCCAATGAACTGTGTGCGCTGTGCATAATGACTTCAGTGTCTGTGGAAAGTGTTTTGTCTGCGTGTGTGTATGTGTGTGTGTCCTGCATGTGGTGCGGTCTTTACCCTTCTCCGTGTTGTTCGCAGGAAACACCCAAACCTCTCATCCCATTGCACGGTCCCCGCCACCTCACCTGCCCAACAAGGGTACATATACCGCTGTGATCTTAGTGCAATGGTGTGGTCAGCTTTGTGTGTTATTTGTTTGCTGTCATAGTGTCCATGTTGATATTGCCCTTGTGTAAGGCTATGAAGGTCTAGATTCTATGATGCTGAGAGCTAATGATTAAATCAAAGCCATGAATTGTCAGTTATTGGATTGTCCTTTGACCAGCCGGTCAGTCTTGATCGTTGTCTTTTCTCTTGTGTGCTCAGTGGCGTCTGCGAATCCTTTTAAGAACATTAACTCCTCGGTCGGAGAGGACGGGGCCCTGATCACTTGGGAGTACTGGGGCCCGGAGAAAAACGTTTATGTAGAGTACATGTTAAAAAACAGTAAGCAAAAGCCACCACACCTTTATTTTCTGTCAGTTCCACACGTAGGTGACAAGAGACTCCTACTTCATTATTGGCTTGTGCAGGTGAATAGAAATATTGGCAGTCACGCTGACGCCTGCTCCTGCCAACGTGGACCCAGATGTGATAAACAAGGCTGTCTGTGATTGGATTACTAATTACCCGGTACTGTTATTGACTGGAGGTGCGTGCGTCTCCTGTGACAGTCTCGCTGGAACTTTTGCAAACAAACATCATAAACAGCAGCACATATATTTGTGTCATGCCAATTGATTTTGACTGAAGTGCCCTCCATTGTTTTTATCTATCTGCATTGGGAAAAAAACTGAAAACGCCTTGTGTTGCTGCAGTATGGCTCTCTCACACCTACTGTTTAATGGATTCAATGAGACTATGTCTTAACCGTTCAGATCCCAGTCATTTGGAAAATGTCGTAAGCAAAAGAAAAAATCTTGTGATCATCAGTCAAATATGTTTTATAATTAGTTTACCATTGCATGTGTAATTTATGTCGGCCACAAAAGAGCTTCAGAAAACACATGCAAATAGACTAAACACAAGCAAATGAAGAAAAAGAGCCTCACTAATTTGACATCACGTGAGCAGCTTTTAGAAACAGCTCAGCCTGCGGCCATTTTGGTGGCTCTATAAGACCTCAAGTTTTCTTAATTGGCGCTTTGAGCTAAATGTCACATCAGCATGGCAATATGTTTACAGCAACAAGGCTAACACTTTTTTTAAAAATCCCAAAACATAGCAGACCAGCTCGCAGTTGTTGAGATATTTAGTGAAAAAATACAAATGTGTCATGGTGGTGCTAAAAGAAAAGTCAAAGGACAACAAGTAAGACCAGTCTAGTTGTAGAGCAAGAGCTGCTACTGGCATCGACAGAAATCCTGCAAAGTGAAAATGCACAACCAAATACAGAAAACAGAATCACATAAGCACTGCAAGCAGAGAGCACAGCAGAAATGAGTTACAAGACAATAAATCGTCCTCCACAAATTTCTTTTGTTTTGTAACTCATTTTCATCGTGTCCTGTGAATTTTGCAGCATTTGCTGTGTAACTGGGTTTTTGCAACGTGTTTCTGTGTTTGGTTGTTTTGTCATATTGCGTGCCATTTTGTCAGTTTTAATACTGCCCGCGTTCTTCTGGTGTCACATTGTTGAAACTGGTTTCTTGATTTGCTTGTGTTGAGCTTTCAGGGCCACTATAAGAAGTCGTCATAGACAACATAGTTTTTTCAGGATTTCACAATTCCATATGAACTATTTAGACAGCAGTTCCTTGTCAGTAGATGTTTTTGAAGTAATTAGATGTCACCATCCCCTTGACCCATGTGAAGTTGTGTTCGCTCTCTCTCTTCACGAACGTCCCTCTCTTCATGAACGTCCCTCCTGCAGGTGAAGGTGAGGACGAGTGGCAGAAAGAGCTCACGAACAGCTCTCAGAACTTTATGCTGAGGGGCTTAAAAGGGGGCCTGTCCTATAAAGTGCGTTTGGTGGCCAAAGGTCACCACGACCAGCCGCTCCACCGCTCTGAGGAGTTTTTTGTCACGGTCCCAGGTGAGGCAGTTCCTGGGCGGTCGCCTCCACCTCGGCCTGGCCCGGCGTTGCACTGTGTCGTGTGTAGAATGTGTAGTAGTCTGTGCAGTTGTGTAATTATAATCCAGTCAAGCATGGGTTTAACGGACGTGTTGTGGGCACTCTGCATGCCAGGCATGCACCGTAGTGATATAGAGGCAGAGTGTAGCAGCGTGCATGATTGTATGGTTGAATTTCAGCACAATTTAAGTCAGTCCTGTAGATTTGATAATTAGAAAAAGTGGATATCATTCTCATGTAGACGTTCGATACATGTTTAGTCATATAATATCCAACCTAATATCACCCACAGTAAACTTGCGTGAACAGTATGCGTGTTTTTGTGTAGTCTGTGTGTGTGTCTGTGTGTTTCTATGTCTGTGTGCACTTTGAGAGAAAAAAAAAAACCTTTCAACATCGTCTACTAATGTGGTTACAATAATGCATTCCAGTCACCGTTAGTATAATCTAGGAGACTTCTAACTCGTCTAACATGAACGTGGTTTTCAGTAACAACAAGCAATCACGGTCCACTCATGAACTGACTAACAAGTAAAAACTAAGAGAACGGCTTTGTTAGGCTGGTTTGTTTTTAGCACATAATTCTGGGTAATTTTCCCCTCTGACTGGGAAAAGATCAGCCACTCGTAAATGTTAAGTCTTCCCCTCTTTTTGTGGCCAGCTGTGGTGAGCAGACAGGTGGACATCGCCACTCAGGGATGGTTCATTGGCCTCATGTGTGCCATCGCTCTGCTCATCCTGATTCTCCTCATCATCTGCTTCATCCAGAGGAATAAGGGAGGGAAATACCCCGGTGAGTAGCAGCACAAACATCACTTGCGACACACTCATATGTAAACCCACATGTCAGTGCTTTATTTGTCAAATGTTGTATTAACTCACATTAAATTTGAACATGGTTTAGTAATATTGTCTTGTTTGTCTTTGCACTGAAAGCAGTGAGACTGAAAACAATGGAAAAAAATTGCTCTGTTTGTGGTTATACATCTTTATCATATTCTGCTATATTATTTTAACACATTGTCATGTTACTACACACTGTATGTAATTTTTAACCAACATTTCTTATTAAAACATTATATTGAATTTCATTGTTAAATGATATACCAATTTATTGGTATGTAATAAGACAAGAAGATTATGATTTTAGTTATAGTTGCTATAACAAGTGCATTATTAAAGCTGAATAATTTCTAGTGACAACAAAACAAATGTTATTCTGATATGAAAAATATCTTATTATAGTTTGAAAAGGATCTTGTTGAAAATGTTGATATTGAGGTGTGATATCTGAATAATGAGCAACTATGAATACAAGGACTACCTTATTATTATATGCAGTATTGCACATGCACCTTGTATCTCACTCCATGAGCTGGTTAGTCACAATTGCTTCTTTTCATCTTACTAGTCAAAGAGAAGGAGGATGCGCACACAGACCCAGAGTTCCAGCCCATGAAAGACGATGACTGTACTTTTGGGGAATACAGGTGAGAGAAAGTGCTCTGGCCTCTGGACGAACCCCCCCAGAGCCCCTTTTACCCATCAGCCCCCGCCCAGTCCCTGCTTTGTGCCCAGATCAGCTCTCTCTGGCTGGGCTGGAGCTCTGCACTCCCTCCCTCTTCTCAACCCTTACAGCTGACCAATAACCAACCCAGGATCATCAGTAATAGAAAATCCAAACAAGAAGAAGAAGACGAAGAAGAAAACGTGCAATGTATCTGAACTTCTACCGCCATGAAGCACAAGATTTTTTTGTGGGTTCTGGGACGTCCTGGATGCTTCTTGTGTCGGACTCTATTGTGTGTGTGCATGATATGACGTTGTGGTGTCATTTGAGAAGCAGGATTCTTCAGGTTCAAGGGATTTAGGGGTTCGGTGTTTTAAGACCTAAAATAAGGCTGTCAGGAAAAAGAGATATATAAGCTAGACTCATTTGCAACACATCCTGAACTGACCCCAAGCATCAAATCCCATTCCAACTAATAAGCTACTCATTTACATTTTGTGTACAGTATACATAGTATTAACACTTTGCCTAGTGTATTGCTACTTACATACACAACCCTCAAAGGATCAGAGATCACTGAAATGACCGTTCTTGCTAACTTACAGCATTTATCCAGCTATGCTCGTAAGCATCCTCTCTCTGGGCTGCATCTCCAATCGCACGCAGAATAAAGAAAAATCAAGCACTTTACTTCTGTATAGCTAGCATTTTTGAATTGTTTTTTTTACAAGTCAATTTATAAGATGGTCTTGCTTTTATATTTTATATTCCTTTTTGTATTATGTATACATAAATCTGTTCTATGGATTTTATGCTGTGATAAATACATATTGATATATATATATATATATACACATATATACATAGATATATAACATGTGATATGCATGGTGTGAAGATCTGGTATATGGAAATTTGCTCCAGGCAATAATGTGATGAATGGAATTAATGTTTATGAATATACATTATATAGATGCATATGGATCTTACATGACGTTATCAGCATGTTTGAGGGATCATCACTGAGTAAACAAGAGCTGCTCAGTGCCGTTTATAACAGACCAGTAGCCATTCTTTAGTAGTAATAATTCTTAAAGGGTGTGATGTTCTACATTTTTATTATTGTCAACAAATTCTAGTTTTCCTGCTTGTTGGTGGCTCGCTGCTTCAAGCTTATATTACTACTGAAGATTTTTAAAAACAAGTCACAAATATATACTTTCATTTTTGAATGAAAAAAGGTTGAACAGTGTTCTAAAACAGCTAAAGTTTTTAGTAGAAATTACCCAAACACAAGTAAAGTGCTATGTTTATATGATTATTTTGATTTATTTTGTCATTAAACTTGTGAGTATTTACAGCAGCAGGCCAAAGTCTGTGCCTGTGTTCACTGCAATGAAAGGACCTGTCACTCAGTGCAATGATGTGGCTTATTGATATGTTTAATAACGAGTACTACGGCACAGTGGAATAATCTTTGACAGCTCTTGTTAGTGTGATTAATTCGTTGTTTTGGTCTTTTCAGGGGACTTGTTCACAACAAGAAAAAATGCAGAATATCACCACACTCATTCTTTAAAGCTCACGTAGTTTGTGTAAAATGAGAGACCTATTTACACTGCGAGGTAATCTCGCCAATGGACATCGATACAAAGAACAGTAGACAATAAATCACAAGGCAAAGTGTACAAATATTATAGTGCCTTTGTGAGTATACTTTATATCCATGCTGTTTCATTAAGCTCAGCTGGAACCTTACAGTATGTCAATAAAGGCATAACTTAACTCACCGAAGCTGTTTTTTTTTTTACTGCAGGGCAGCATACTGTAAGTTCAGACTATACACGTACAGGGCGTGTGTGCCTGTTTAAGTGCCACACTTAAAAAAAAAAAAACAACAATCCTCTTGAGTGTGTGCATAGTGCAATCATGCCTAAGAGCGACTGACGTGTTGTGTGGGGTCTCAGCTGGATCTCCTCTTCTGGTCGCTGGGGTGTAGGTCTCAGGAAAGGTAAGGGGTGATGATGGCGTGTCTGGGGTCGAGGGTCATTGCTCCGTAAAATCTAGCATGTGAAGGAGAGTCAGTGGATAGTCGAGTCACCGTGAAGAGAAATGCTCGTTGTCTAAGCATCCCAGGTTTTTTCACGGCTGTCATCAAGTTTAACATTTGGTCATAAAGCCTTCATCATGCGCACAGGCAAGCTTTCAGGTCGCTCATTGTACTGCTAGTTTAATCCCTCACTATGCTTTTGCATACTGATTAGTATCTTTTCTATTTCAGTTTTTTAAAACATTTAAGCATGATGATGGCTCTGTGATCTTATCTCATTGATGTTCAACTCATGTATGTGGAATGTTTTCGACTATCTGATATCCAAAGAAAACTTTCTTTGCAGATTTTTCATGCATTTTGCAAATTTGTGATTCTTATCATGCTTGCTTTTGGGGGATGTTTGGCTGAAACCTTGCTTTCCAAGTTTTATTCACATCATTGCTTTGGATTTTCTGTTTGTCATCACCAACCTGTGTCTGGGGGGGACGGGAATGCTTTTGTCAAACAACACATTTACCACTTCATATTTGGTTTCAGGGGGAATTCGAACAGGGTATGATTGCTTGAGCTTTATTCCCCTGTTGCCTGATGGAAACCAACTAATCATTCATAGCTACCGTTTTTTAGACATGGAGCAAACCAAATTCAAATTTGGTAAATTGTAAAAATAACTATCAGCAGCTCGGTGCTCCATCTAAAAAAGTGATCACTAATCTCCTTGTTGCATCTGTCACATCATCTCACCTGTAACACCTGCATGTTATTTTCTCCTTCAGTGACAATGAGGACCATAAACCGTTAAAAGGGAGCCGCACGCCGTCTAATGGGACAGTTAAGAGAGACGACAGTGACGACAGTTTAGTTGACTACGGGGAAGGAGGAGACGGACAGTTCAACGAGGATGGCTCGTTTATCGGCCAGTATAGTGGAAAGAGTGCCAG
This sequence comes from Amniataba percoides, assembly GCA_037176925.1. Lineage (NCBI taxonomy): Eukaryota > Metazoa > Chordata > Actinopteri > Centrarchiformes > Terapontidae > Amniataba > Amniataba percoides. The sequence goes on along the minus strand of JBAJHX010000081.1, from coordinate 8,274,656 downwards.
CAGGGACACTGCCGAGGGCCACGAGAGCTCGGAGGCCCCGTCCCCCATTAATGCCATGAACTCTTTGAACTCATTTGTGTAGCCGATCGGTCCTCCCAGGGCAGCGTGAGGCGCTGCACTGACTGCTCGATCCCCACGTCACTCTTAGAGGGCTGTTCCAACACCGCATGGCTTTATGATCACATCTCCATCCCCTGGTGCCACACATGATGCACAAACTACTCATCAAAGACGTTCATGTTTTCATTCAGAAATCTTTTATGGAGAGGCTTGGGAACTCATTGAGGCTTATTATACATTGAGGAAGGAAGTAGCTCATCCAGACATTTTGATTTAACAGTGCATGATATACCTGATATGGCCTAAATCCATATATTAATTAACACCTTGATATTAATAACAAGTGTTGCATTCTTACCACAAATCTTTTATGGACTATGCAGTGCTCGTCTGAACTATACCTGTTTTTCTTCTTGGTTATCATATTATCTACTATGTTCAAATAGTAATCAGTTTCTACAGTAAATGACTATTACCCCGTGTATTTTTTCCAACACAGAAGCTTGTACAGGAATCTGTATTTAATAATGTAATTCCTTCATGTATTTCCATCATGCATTTATAGTGCACAAGGCAGAACATGTACAGTGTAAATATATATATATATAAAGTGAACTATTTGTTAACTGGATATTGGGAGTGGTGCACACAGCATGCTTGAGATTGCTGCATTGATACATCCTCATCTGTCCATTACACTTTACACTGCACCTATGGAGGAGGAGGAGGCTGAAATGCTGCATGGCGCATCATATGACCCCATAATCTTTGCCCTGCATGTAACCTCCTCTTATTGAGCTTGATGTCGAGGCCGGTGGGAAACGCAGAGGATGTGACAGCTTGCCCCAGTCCCTGCAGTGCTCCTCCAGCAGGTAGTGCCTTTTTTCTCTCTTTTCCAAAACAGCGATTGAATTCTGAAGTCTCTTTCCAGAGTTCAGTGACTGGAACAGAGACAGCAGTGGGACTGCAGAAGTCACTTTCCAAGGATGGATAAGATGAGCTTGAGAAGAGGACTCCATGGAGAGAGGAATGATTAATACACTCTTGTCATCTTTTTTTTAAAGACACCTCCCAATGCCTTGAGATACAGGACTGGCTTTGATTCCTTCAAGAAGCTTAACGCACCCACATAAAGCATTGTTAAAACAGCATCGGGCGCATTTTCAGAGCCTGCAGTCATTACGTACAGCACCTGATTGTATTTCTGCAGTGTGTGAATGTGTAGATACCTGTGAGTGTGTAGCTGTGTGTGCGAATCCAGAACAATATTCAATTCCTATTAGGCAAAATTTGTTCGCTTGTACTAACAAAACTTGAGGGCCTTTGGATGGGATCAAGATTTCTTTTCTCTTAACTTGCATCAAGTTTTTTTTTCTTGTTTTTTTTTAAGATGTGTAGAATATTTGTTGAATTTGTAAATATCTTAATTGATTGTACAGGGACAAGCAGGTCATAAGGCAGCCTAAGAGGCAATATTGTGCATGAAATGGTATAACTTGTTGATAGGACTGTATTAAATATAGAGTACTTGTAGAGAATATATATATATATATACATAAATATATATATTCTTTTTTTCTTGCTGTGCACAGTGTATATTGTACTGTAACTAACTGGACAGAAAATTGCATATAATTTTGAAATCCAATTGTTTTCCGATTTGCTTGTCAGTGAGTTACATAACTTTGGTATTGTACAACATGTAGAATTTAGCGACAATATTAATTGATGCACATAATTATATTATTCTGATTTCTATTGGTTCCAAGCAGTCCCAGTATACTGCCAAAATGATGCTCTTTTCTGACAGTATTGCAAACTATTTTATATTTAAGAAACAGATTTGTACTAACAGATACTTTCTTTGTCTCTATTTAAGTTTCTCCTCTTAGTGCAAGTATGAAATTCAAGCTTCTGGAAATATAATGAATGAATAAATAATTATCTGCTTTAATTTCCTTTTTCAGACTCGTCATTCAAATTGTCATTGTCCTCTCTCGAAATGAGTACTGCTCTGAATGGCATGAGTCACAAAGATCCTGTAGTTCAGTCTGTGCATTCTAAGTGCCACATAATGTAACCATAAATTATTCATTACATATCAGATTTTATACCACATACTAAAGCTTACATTCTATTATGATATTGTATACTCCAGCAAGTTGTGCAATGGAGGGAGTGAGAAATAGATGAAAATTCTCCTCCCTACAGCCACAAGACAGCTAAGTATATGGTTGGTGTGTTGGGCATGGATGCACGTACATCAGTATGTTTAGTGGTGAAGGACGTACTCAAAGCCTTAAGTAAAAGTATCAGTGTAACGATGTAAAAGCTTAAAAAAATACACAGATGTATCAGTTTATTTTGCTCCATCACTTACATATTGAGGGCTTTGAGCTGAAGGGGCGTACGTGACATGCTGGGTGAATATGAGTATCATATATCAAATGAAAGGTCTCAGCAAGATCTTTTCAGTGCCAAAAGAACACAAGTGAAACGATGACTCATTGGTTGTAATTAAAAGAAAAGTGGTGTAACAGTAAAAATGGAGGCAAAATCAATGTTCAATTTCAGCATAAAAACAGAAAGGAAATGTCAGAGGCAAAAAAAAGCCAAAATATTACAAAAGATTTCGCCTGGCTGATATGTAGGCATGGATAGATTAACACACTTGGACAACCTGGGTAAATATGAGCTGCTGGGCCCATAATAACCCCTGTACCTTCACCCTGTCTGTGCAGTAATCTACACACAGAACTCTTCAAACTAACTTATAAACTAACTTAACTTATAAGGCAGCACCCAGCTAAATGTCTCATCACCTCATATCTCCCTGAGCCTCCACTCTGCCCTCTCTGAGACGGTCCAGAGAATCATACGTTAGAATGTTGTTCACTGACTACAGGTCAGCCCATCGCCAGACTCAGAGGCCTCAGACTCAGAGGCCGCAGACTCAGAGGCCGCAGACTCAGTGCTGCCCTCAGTGATTGAATCCTGAACTGCATGGATTGGCAGTATTATAAATCCTACAGCAGCATTCGGGCTCGTCAGCAGGCTTCATCCCCTAAAGCAATAAGATAAACTCCTTGTGACCTTATCAGTACTATTTGCCCATTGTTAAATATGTCTTTTATTTTAGCTATGTAATTTAAATTTTAGGTCTATGTTTTATTTTATTACTTTAGTTTATTCTTTATTTATTTATTATATCTATGTTGTTGCTAAAGTGTTTTTTATTATGAATTTTTGTATTCTTTCAGGGAGTCTGTGACTTATTTCACTGCCACTGACTACTCCATGTAATTGTTGTGCACAATGTCACACACAAAAGTCCTGAATCTTGAGTCATCATGAGTCTTGATATTGTGCTGTACACTCTCAGTCAAGGTCATAATTTGTTTTGATAAGCACAAACCAAATCGCCACACCGTGAACCTGCAGCTTTCAAGCAGCTCCTCTGTGTCATCACAGTGAAAAATAAACTAGAAAAACATTCACTCAATAAAAATCAACTAAAACATCATCTTACAGTTGGTGTGGAGCAGCAATGAAATGCCATCATTCACAAATTCATATTTACAGTCATTTCTATCTCTTATCTTGGATAGGAAGCTTGCAAAAATGAATTTTGTGGCAGTAAAACTATGACATTATCTTTTTAATTGTACTTTGGGTCGAGATGGTGTCAGCTCACTCTGTGTATTCATCATGATAGTGACACACATCACTTCTCCATCTAAACACACACACACACGCACACACACACGCACGCACACACACGTTCCAATATTTTACACACACCATTCATCTCCTATATATATGTGCGCATGTATCAGTAAAAGTCATGGAATCGGGAAGTGACGTCTGGCCGAGGTGACGTCAGACCTTCAGGTGTTTTGACTTCCTCTTTCACAAGTGAGGTGCGACCTGTCTGCTGAGAGTCGAGATTTTTGACACCCGGAGAGCTTTTTGTTAGATACCTGAGCTGAAGAAGAACCTCGAGGAGAACCACAGCAACAACCACCTGTCGGAAAATTGAATTTTTTCCCTTTGCAGATAAGAAAGTTTTTCATTTTATGACAAATATATTTCTTGATATCAAGGCTATAATAATAATAATTATGACAATGATGATATAATAGTACATTTTATTTATCATTTATTAAATTATTGGATACAGAGATAAAGAATGAATAACATTTGAATTGGTATATTTAGGGGACACCAGACGTTTTGTCGGTGTAAAATAATTATTAGGCGGTAAAAATATGATGAATTTCCCGGGAAAAGTGAAGAATGTGTTAACAGCTGTAAAGTGGTTTAAAAACACTATTGCTGTTTTATTATTTTTCATTTGGAGGCTTCAATGTTTCGAAATTGATAGTTTACGATTTTCGTATGATACCTAAAATTAGTTTTTGGGGTCACCATGGAGACGATGGAACTTTGAGGCGCGAAGGTGGTGACGTCAGGACGTGCAGGCGGAAACGAAACAGCGACCAGGACCACTCACACACACAGCAGCTTTACATACTTTACACACACTGTGCGTGCGGAGTTGAGCTGTTGTGATTGTTGAGGTTCAGCTTCAGTTATCCGGGCATGTTGTGGAGAGCTTTGTCGTGTGATGACCGAGCGCGTTAAATTAGTATTCATGATTCATTCAATGTTCAACCAAATAGAAGCGACTGTTTTGCTAAGAGTCGCACATTGTTGGGTTGTGTGGTAGTTTAGAAAAGCCAAAGTTATTTGCGCGTAATTGCTTGTATGTATTTACAGTTAATCCCTGCGGCAGTGTTTAAGTGCATTTAATTTAACTGAAGTTTGTTGCAGTGTGACAGAGTTTGGATTTTAATTCTGACTACGTTTTGTTGAGATTTTAAGACTCATAAATTTTCAGAGGAAATGATGTGAATGGGATTATGTGAAGTTATGTTATGTTGAGTGATTCTTCCCTCACTGAGCAGAGACAGGAGTGCTGAATGTCACTGAACTACTGAAAACAAATCTTCGGTTCCTCATTACAGCACTAATCACGTTAAAGGGCAATATTCAAATGGATATGATCAAACATTTACTCAGACACATATTCATGCAGAATGTGACTTGTTTCATTTCTTTCTTTCTCAGGCCTCTTGCTTACATGAGGTGTCTGATTAGGATGCCTCCTGAACATTTCCCCCACAGGTTAGAAATCTGGCTTGAACAGGCTGGAAAAAGTAAGCATGAGCAGGTGCTTAATTAAGAAAGTGATTTGTAATTATCTTATTCAGTAATTCAAAGATTATTAAATCTTTTTATATCTTACTTGACCGACATTTTACTCCACCTCCTGAGTTGCTGCTGTTCACAGCGGCCAAAAAAGGGTGATTTAACTTCTGACTCTTAAAGTAAGTAACCAAGAATAGGCTCTGATATATTCACAGAAAGTGATGTATGCTATATACTGTCCGCTGCAGCTAATGATTCATTTAGTATCACGTATTAAAAAAACTAACCATTACTAATGACTGTACCTTTGAGTTGCTGATGTTCCCATAGTACATCTGATATTACCTGGATGAGAAAAAAGACCTCGGATAACTCCAGAACAGATCAGAGAGACGGCAAACTACAAGACCAGCCAGAGAGCAGTAATCAGTGATCAGTGTGCCTCAGTGGACTCATTAAGTGAGTGAGATTGAAATTACAAAAATCTTTTTTATAGAGACATAAAATTTGAACATGTACTTCTTTAAATATACTTAATTTTTTCCAGTAGTCATTTTAATCACAAAGCCTGTTAATATTTTATAACCTTCGACAGATAAATGTTGGATACATTAGAGACATTTAGTCTGCAGCCTGACACTAATACAAACAGCAAAAAACATATTTATTTCTTGTTTTTGGTATCACAGGTCAGGAGTCCTCTTGGACGCAAACCACACCACACAAGGACAACATCAGTCCACCAGCAGTCCACTGAGCACACTTTGGGCTCTTGGGTCAAAGGTCGTCCCCTGTTCAAGGTCTGTGGCACATGACAACTTGCTTCAACTGTCCTGAAGTAATGAGAAAAATTCATGATAAGATAAACTAAACTTTACGGATACGAAACTGTTGTGGCAGATGGCAGATGTTGAAACACAAACACTCATGTCAGCAGTGGCTGAAAGGTGAAACTCTTTAAAAAATTAAACACAAGAGTGAAACGTTGAACTCGAACTTAACCACTAATAAAAACCACAGTTACTGTCTCTGCTGAGAGGAATTGTTTTAACATTTCGGGAAATATGTGATCCTGCTATCTGTTATAAAGAGACGGTGACTCTCATACCTGTCCACAGCCACAGAGATCTGCATAAAGGTGACTAAATGCACCTTTGAGGGCTACCAAACCTAGAATAGGCTCTGATATATATCATATAGAAAATCATAATGTTTTATGTTAAATTACATAATGGTTATATTACAAATGAGATCAGTTTATAGAGGTTTTTATATTCTTTTTCAAGTTTGATCAACATTTGCTTTGGCTCTCTGGTAAAATTGATTGTAATAGATTTATGCCCCTTTGGCTCAAAGCCCTTGATATATTGCCTCAACGTGTAAGTAGCAATTTACTGTTATAGCTAATTGATAATGTGATTTACTGAGATGCAATTTTAACCTGTTAAGCCAAGGACAGATTTCCTCATTGTGGATAATCAAGATAATGAAGTACAGTTAATCTGAGGGTACACAAATTTGTACACAAGTTTCTTTCTTTTTACTTTTCTTTTTACTATCTCTAGTCTTTACTTTTTGTAAATATAATTACAAACAATTACTTGTTGTTAATTGTGGTGGACCATGTCAAGCCAACATCAGATTTCAGCCTTCCAAATTGCAGGTGCTAGTAGGACCAACGTGCAAATGCAAGCGCCACCATGCACCCTGCAAACATATATCTGCATCCCCAAATACACCCCGGACAGAAACACCATCCGCTGCAGTGAGCAGAAGCAGGGGGCTACGTGTCGATATGGATGCCTACACCTGCCTCAATCGTCTCAGTGTAAGGCAGCTATGGGAAAACCTTATGGAACACGACAGTTGGACTCCATCTTTTTGGCGCTCACTTGTGGCACTTCCACTTCCATTACAGTCATATTGTCAGGGTAATAGCAAGAGAGCAGCCCACCATCTGGTGCATTATCACACAGCAATGGTGTCAGGAAGCGGGGAAGGCTGGTATCTAATGTCTTGAATACACTCGCTCTCCCTCTGGCAAAGCCTCTTTGCCTTCTGTTCATTCAGGTACGCTAATTCCTTTTCCCAGGTAAAGTTGTTTGGAGACATTTCACAGGATTGTTTGCCATTGATAACAACAGTGACTGAAGGTGAATTGCTGCTTCACATATTTATGAATTAGGGTTTTTTCCCCAAAATGAAGCCAGAGATGGTTTTATGAAGGATGAGCGCATCAGTGTGAGCTGCAGCTGGTGGGGTGAATGTCCGTGATATTTCAACCAAAACAAATTACTCTCACACTCATCAGCAATAATCTCAGATCCCTGATGACCTTCAGCCACTGGAGGATGATTCATCAATAGTTTATGTTTGACAGATTTTCCCTCTTGACTTTACTGCCACCTAGTGATAAGAGGCAATTACACCAATGGCTGACATGGGCAACAGGCTTTTCAACACTGAGTAGGAAATGTCACACAAGGCAATTACTTACATTTTCTACTGGTATAAAATCTTTTATATCGAGGCCACAGTTGGACCATAATATAAAATACTGAATTCAAATCATAAAATACTGAATTCCCTTACAGTATAGCTGGCAGTCTGTAAGCCTATTTGTTTGGCCCTCTGTTGACATCCCTTGTCCTCACTAACAGAGGCTTCCTGTAAGAGGCTTAGCTATGGCAACAGAATCACATTATTTGTCTGTCGATTGGTGATCATTGCCACCAAACAAGCAGCTGCCCCATTACCCTCCTGAACTCCACCCACCCCCACTTTCCTGCCGCTCCACGCCAACCCCTCCCACCCATCCTCTCATTCCTCATCCAATCCTCTGTGGATTCATTCTGTGTCGTCTGCTCGTCTGCCATAGCATCCATTATCCATTCCCACCTCCTCTGTGTCCAGCTCCTTGATTTACTGCTGGGCAGAAAGCCTGGTTTGAATTGATCTATGGCTGGTGTTATGTCTACCTTCAGTCTGCTTTCAGTGGGGGGAAAAAGATCATTAAATGGCTTCACAGTCCTGTGTCCAAACAACCTGGGAGCTTTAAAGCACACCATTTGCATCCCACATGCTTGACTGAAGGAAGTGCTCTTTCACCATCTGCAAGCCTCTCAATAAGACATCACGCAGAATAAAAGATATCAAAGGCAGGTATTAGAAAAAACGCCACCATTTAGTTTCTGATATTTCTTAAGTGTGTGCTGAGCTTCAGGGCGTCTGTTCCTTAGATGTAAGTGGCTGAGCCTTTGTGTCTGTATGTAAATTTGCCCTTTTCTGATGCTCTGAGAGCTGGGGAGGATAATTGTTTATGATTACTCTGTGACATTTCCATATGGCTGACGAATGGTTTGCCAACACACACACACACACACACACTCTCACACACATCTGTCAGAACCAAGCTGCTCGGAGCCTGAATGGCAGGTTTGGTTTGCCTGAAATTGAAAACCCCAACTGTGGGAGGGAAATCTCCTTTTCCACTAAAATGGTATCATTTCTTCACCAGTGTTTCTATCAGTCCAAGGAGGCTGTTTTTCCTGAGGGAGGTTGGGGGTGGGGGTGATGAGCTGATATGGTGGCAGATATCATCGGGCTCCTGTTGGATGGATGCTACATAAAGTGAAACTGCTTTGTTATATTGATCTGACACTCTCTATCAAACCTCCCCCCACACCCTTTTTTTATGTCACGATGGGATTATAACCCTTTCCACACCCTAATTGCTATTCCCCACGTACCCCCACCACCATGTCCCATGTGTATTTGGACTGGGTGGTGGGTGTGGGAGGGGGGGGTGGGATTTACCTTTTTGCATGTGCCCCTGTGGAGATCATTGGGGCTAAATCATGTTTACCCTCACCCCTCCCTCCACCCCCTCCCTCACTCTGCCAGGCAGATAGATGACAGCCACCTATTCTTTCTTCCAGACAGCAGGGTGTTTGCCGTTCCTCTTATTCACCCCAGAGACCAGCCTTGTAACAGTGTTATTCACCAGCAGGATCTTTCTCTATTTGCTCTTCCGTGTTGCAAGATGAACAAAAGTGTTTGTCTGAGGCTTGAACACACCTAGATCTTGGATAACAAAATAATATCCTTTTGGGCCCTGCATTATGCCTCTGTGTTTGAATGCCACAATTTTCCTCTGTGTTACTGAATCCCCTGTTCCTTGGCCATTTTCCGTGGAGTGACATATTTTTCTAATGCGTCCCCCTGGGTTCAGCGTAATGCCTTTTCTTCATGTTCCATCTCAAAGGAAACAATGTTTTTTTATTTTTTATTTTTATGAAGAGTCTGAATCATAACAACAGCCTTGGGGAAAAAAGCAAAGACTCTCAACTTGATGTTGAGCTATAACCTTCATGTAAAGTCGCTTTCTGATCACATTAAAAAGAACTTCTTTGATATTTTCCCCCAAATTCATCCAAGGGAGCTAAGTCCTTCAATTAATTCCACCCTGCTCTCTCTCAAAGATTCCTGCATTATTTATGGGCCGCCACCACAGCAGATTATTATTTGCTGTGTGCTGTTTACATCCAAGATTTAAATCTAATCCCAGGGGATTGAGATGGTCCCATGTTTGGACTGACACACGGGCAAGGCGTTATAATTAGTAGAGGTGCCCTTTTGATTTCTGCCTGATGAAAAATAGGCTGACAGTTAGCATGCGGGCTGCAGTCACACTCGTTTCTCATCTACCCCTTGTGGTGTCGAGTCATGCAAATAGATTCCTCTGCCCATGTTTTGACATTTCAGGCCCTGGAACTTTTTTCCGCCACCCCAAAACAATGCAGTTAAATTGAGTCCATTTGCAAGCTTTACTGTCTACTCTTTTTCTCTGAAAGTAGTTCCCATATCCTCACATCCCAAGTGCACAAATGCTACCCTGTCATGCAAAAATTAAACAACAATCTAAATGAGCCTTCAGGGAATAAGAGAGGGTGGCATCTGGATCTGCTTCCTTTTGCCTACTAAACAAAACACTGAGGTCTCTTTGACGTCCCTTAAATTTGCTTTCATGTGAATCACGGACAGACGGTAATGGTGGCTTAAGTATGCGCTGAGTCAGAGGTTGAAGGGTAAAACAGTCTTTATTAGAAATTACAGTCATTACTGGGAATGCGCTCAGACAGGCAGACTAAAATAAAGGGAGTTAAGACAGACATGGAAAACTAAGATAAGACAAAACAAGGTAGACGATGTAGTAAAGAGGTGAATGCTCCAATGTGGAACAATACTGGTGACTGGCAGGATGCAGGTGTTTGGCAGGAGATTGGTCAGGCGATGGTTTGGGGCAGGAAACACAGCGAGGGCAGCTTGTGGGCGGGTGAGTAAAGACGGGGAGCGACTGTTTAGGAAAACCTGCGGCTTTCCTAAAGGCCCCAGTTTGGAAAAAACAACTGTGGTACAGGTAGTTAGAAAAGGTCATCTGCTATTCGTAAGGACGACGGTTCAATCCCTCCTTCTCCTAGAGTCACATAGCTTAAAGCAATTTGTCTGGCTGGAGGCACTGTGTAAGCATTAAAGTCCATTTACCACTTAGCCTATAGAAGAGATAAGTCAGAAACAAGTAAATTAGAAACATTTTCATTCATCATTCCTCCTTCGAATCTTTGTCAAAACACACAGCTATTTATATGCAGGAGTTGAAGGGAGACTTCAAATGGTGATAACAAGCTACATGCTAATGCTAGCATCTTCTGCATTTCAAAATAGGCAACCATTTTTATTATAAATCAAAGTACTATAGTATAAAGGAAAAGTAAAGAGAGCTAACGTAATGCCACTGTGATAAAACAAGCTTATGTTTTTGATCTCTAATGGGTGACCTCTGTTGTCAGCTAATAGTTGCCATCTTTTTTTATCCTGTCATCAACTTCATCACCAAGTCAGGCAACTTAAACTAATTATAGTATTATATAAATTAATATATATAATTATATGACTATGACTTATATTTATCTAGTTAGATAATGTGGCTGAGTGTCCTTGGTCCCTTGAAATTACATTTAGGTCTGTGTAGTTTGATATTGTGGTTGCGATGTCTCTGTCTCCCATTGAAATCACTAAGTCATTGTGGTTGACATGTATTGTATGTCTGCGTTCCCACTGAAATTAGATTTTATATTTAGATACTAAGTGTATGTCTATTCCTCTGCTTTGAAATGAAATATAACTGGACATGTAGGAGACTCTGGGCAGAGATGATCTCCAAAATTGGTTTTCACAGTGGGAATTATGGGCGACATTGTCAAAACATACATTACATTTCACCATAAAATAAGGTATTTATTTTATCAACCTGCCTTTAAATGAAATTATTATGCTTCTGAACTGATGCACCTGCTTTTTTAATATCTTTATACTTACTATGTTTATATTTGTATATATATATATATCAAGATAAATTCCTTATATGTGAAATCCCACATGGCAATAAACCTGATCCTGATTGTAAATATCAGCCACACACACAAGTAGGCTGATTACTTTATTGTAAAATGTGTAAACAGAGAACAAGAGCTTTTCCTTTTACTAACTTTTATTTTATTTTTTGTCATCCTCGTGTGATGGGGCAGCCCAGGAGGCTGTCTGTGTGTGTGTGTGTGTGTGTGGCAGCGGATCTAGCGCCCCCCTCAGCTGACAGTCATAAAGCTCCGTCCAATCCGCGGGGACCGGACCGCCGCTCCGTCAGTCTCTCTCCCCGCTCTGAGGCGCCCGGCGATGCGGTGCTGAGCAGGTGCGAGCATCGCCAAGGACGGACGGAAGGTAAGGAAGGACGCGTGTGTGTGACTGCGTGTGTGTGTGGGAGGGAGGGTTGTGCAGGTTGGAGGGAGGCTGCACTTCAGGAGACACGGTGAGCGCCGCTTGTTTGACGTTATTTCCCGGAGACGCCGGCTGCTGCATTTTGACAGCTGGGAAATCAGTGTTGTTTACAACATGCTGCGCGGGGTGTGCGGACGGGATGGAGCTCCTGCCGCTCTCCGCAATGCAGAGCGGTTTGCGCAACGAAAAAAAAAATTGTTGCGTGATTTATCTTTTTTCCTTAATGCAGAGAGAGGGAGAGAGGGAGAGATGTACCGTGTGTGCATCATCGGACTTAAGGTGGCGTGGTGGGAATGATGCTGTTACATGATCTGCCTGCACATCCTGGCATGCACTTCCCTCCTCCACCTCCTCCTCCCAAAAAATAAATAAATTAATTAAATAAAATAAAAAAGCAGCCGATGTACAGAGAAGATGTGCACACACGTGTCAGCAACACACACCAGGCGTCTGCTTTTATATGGTATTAAATTGAGCATTAATGGAGCACGCCGGAGGCCACAGCCTAACAGCGCCGCGCATACCGATGATTCAAACAGCCAGGAGATTAGGAAAGAGCCCCGACGACTGTAAACACTTTCATCTGGGCTGCTGGAGCTAAAATAAACAAAGGGCTTTTGATTGACTTGGTCGTTCGGCTCTGTCATCTTCGGTAATGCCAGTTGCAATTTTTTTTCTTTTTTTTTTTTAATGACCTGCCAGGGTGTCAGGTGCTGGTTGAAGGTGTCATGGGTGCGTCCTGACTCACCACACCAGGCTTGGAAAGACAGAAACTGCTCATGCGACGTGTTGCCAAAGTGAAGACCTGGGGGGGGGGGGGGGGCTTCTCTAGGTCCTGCAGACATATCAGGAAAAGAAGGGGAGTGGGTCATTTGTGCATTATGGTATTAGCATCAAAGTGAGATGAGTGTCTTGAGTCCAGCATCTGATCTGCTGTGGCTCATCAAGTTTTAATGGTGAAGTCTGTCTGCAAGATATTTGCTTACATGTTCGCTCCATCACATAATGGCTTGATATTTAGACAAAGTACAGCATTAATTTTCATAATACTGATTAATAACGGCCGGAGTGCATTGCTTGGAAAAGAGTTCCTTTGAGATCTTAATGTATATTCTTGTGTCCCTCACACTTGTTACTTGTTTTCGCTCATACCATGTAAAATCATATGTTTTTCAAATCAAATCTTTCTTTTTTTCTCCTTCTGGTGATCTCAGATCTAAATGGTTTTGACCCCATTTTTGACTCATGTGTGAGATTGTCCTCTGAGTGTTTGTCCTGACTTGAATCAGAGCCATAAACGTGGCACCAAATGTCAGAGGGATTCTGTGGCCGCCTGTCAGGTGGAGCACTTTATGAATCCTGTAAGCTTGACTGCTGCTAATGCATCCTGTGCTGTCCTGTGTACACCCTGAGGACAGACCCTCTCCTTCATGCAAGGTAAATGAATTTACTCTGCTCAGAAGTAGGCTAGCCTATTGTGTGCAAGGCATCATCTTACATTTATAGCCCGCCTCGCTCTATAACGAAATGTGTCTGAATATGGAGCTCTGAATTTTGGAATAAGCTGTCCCCTGCTAGCACGTTGGCTGTGGGGCCACAGTGGCTTGCCGAGCCGGCATGACAAGGGAGTTTTTACATAACACAGTAGCCTGCAAGATATGGCTGTTCTGTGATGCATTTCAAGGCTACAGCCTCAGCCTCCATTAGTGTCACAGTCAAATGACTCAACACAACCGTACACTTACTTCTCCTTTGGTTTGAAGCTTCAGTCACACACGTCTGTCATGTATTGAGGGAGACAGGCCAACCTCACCTGAGGCAGAAAATAGAGCTGTCTTCAACCTCCCCAATCTTCACTTCACTTCAGTCAACTTGCAACCCTACGAACGCTGTATGAAGGCGAGAGAGGTTGCTTTTACCCATCTCGTGTATGAATTTTTACTGCAAATCTGTCAAGTGGATGAACAGGTTTTTTTGTATTCACCAAGCCAATGATTTTTTTTCCATTTCCTCATGTCTTTTACACATTAATGTCTTTATTCAAGCAGAGTTTACAGATCAGAGCAGAACTTTGGATGTTTGCCATTGAAGATTAAGGTAATTTTAGAGTCCTTTTTGGAGATTAGATTTGTTTCCAGATGTCCTTCCAAGCACGGAGTGACACATTCTTGGGCAAAGAGTCAAAGCATTAGCTTAAGATAGATTTTTTCATGTGATTTTGAAAGGACTCTAAACTGATTGGCAGCGTTGGCATTTGGCAGCAACAGGGCTAGTTTGTTAGGCGCTGTTTGTTCTGTCACACTGAAAGCAGTGTCAGTCACGCTAGAGGGAATTCGTCCTGTAGACTTGTTTCATTGTTGAAGTGAACGCATTGGGAGAGGATATAGCGAGACGAGACAGTCCATGCACATGAGCATTTGTGTGCAGAAGCACACACACACACAAACACCCGCCTTTATTGCTGCAACTGTCTTCACTGCTAGTACAAGTGCTCCTCTCTGTCCTGCTGACAAAACATGCAATACTCTCGTCTGGATGCTTCCTTTAGATTGCTCAGCAATTTACACGATCAATAGCGAGATCCACTAATGGTACGGCAGTGAGGCAGAGACATGACGTCTTTCGTGTTTGCCTGGAGACAGACCTCTCCTCTGTTCATGCCTGAGGAGGAGAAAAGGCCTCAGTCCCCATCTGCCATCTCTGGCTGTCTGAATACAGTTTGCTCTAGTTCTGCCATTGATTCTGCCACTGTGGACCTCTGGCTGCTGTCTGCATGCACATGACCCTATAGATTTTAAGTGTAGGGACTGAGCTAAGTGAGAAAAAGTCACACAGTGGCACAGCGCACATTTATATCCCACTTGTTGATCAAATATTATTCTGTTTTTTTATCACCCTGTAAAATGGTGATACAGTGCAGGAAAGAGCTGAAATGACCCATTGATGTCAGACATTGCTGGTTTTCTTGTGTGATGTCATAGTAAACTAAACCGTGATCACTAATATACAGTTTGTTAACATTTTAATTGCACAATCCAGGGCAGATGAAATGATACTTCATTTTAAGCTTTATTGCTGTCTTAATGCAGCTGTCTGCATTGGCAAATTGCTGTATCTCTCCAGCATATTACTTTGTTTTTGCATGTCTAGGACTTCCCTCCCAAATCACTTTGTGTGAGTGAATAAGGCTGTGTTGCCTGGCTGATGTTCTATTTCTGGGGTCACTGTTGCCTGCTTGAATCTAATGATCTCGAAGACTTGCTCCCGGCACTTCAGGAGGCAAGTTACTTTTAATGCCAGACCTCAAATGAATAATTAGTCAACCACATTGGATTAAAGCTGTTTTAGTAAGTGCGTGTGCACAAATGCGTGTATGCGAGTGTGACTCATCTAGGTCTTCTGCAGTCCATGATTCGTATCTGCCATATCTATGATCATAATAAAACACAGCCTGCATAAATGTTTTTTTTGTTGATTCACACAAATGCAGTTCAAGGCTTAAGATAAAAATAGATTTATTTCATGTCAACTTCTGGCTTTTTGTCTATTTATAGCATTAAAGCTCCTGGAGTGAGATGCTATTTACTTACTGTTGAATGTTTAAAAAAGGTTTTCAAGTGCTGGCTTAGTTGTAAAAAAAGTCACCTCAAGATATAAGTGTCTTTTATCACAGAAATTTTAATCTGTTTCCTTTTTCTTTGTCAGTGTAATTTTCTATGTTGATAAAGTGCTTCCACATTGCTTCTAATGCTAAAATGCAAAAAAGGACTTTTGCTGTTTTGCATTGTTAAATTCAAGCTGGAACCAGCGTATCTGTTATCTATAGAGGAGTCTTAATCTGATACTCAGAGATCGATTGTTTATGGCTCCACCCACATACCTGGAGAAATTTCAGTCTTTTCCACACTGCACCAAAGTTGCCTCTGAGGAAACATCACCTGCTCACTTCCATAATTATTTCTCCCCGCTTTCAGTGGCGCGACATCTGCCAATGTGATGTCTCATTCAGAATCAGATTACTCCGTTTCCATTAAGATAACGCGGACGGAACAAGCAGGTCTGTGTCCGGAAATTGCAGTATCTCCCCCCGTCGATCAAGTGGAAAACAAAATGACTTTGATCAATGTCACTTAAGTGTTATCATGAAGCAGTTGTTTAGGGACAAGGTTTGTCAGTGATCTGTTGGGAAAATGGGGTCTAACTCCTCAAAATCATAAATTCAAATCCAATTTCCATTTTGAAAAGAAATCTCCACAGTCATTTTATTAAAGTGATGGACAGGGTAAATAAGTGATTTACTGGATGATGAATTTATTGGTTCACAGGCCATCTGTGTGTGTCTGGTTATTTTAAATGTTGAGGCTGAAGTCTTTAAGATGTTATTTTTAACATTTAAGAAAAATTAAAATCTGTAACTAGGTTACATTTGACAAGATTTCACAGCTTTTCTCTGATTCGTCGCTCATTTTTCTCTGAGATATTTTTAGACTTTACAATCAAAGTGAATCTTTGGGGATTTATGGACTCAATTAGAAGGAGATTACGAATCAGTGTGCCCTTCGCCTGCTAATTTCTGTTAACAGCACGATCAGCCCTTTTCATTTTTTCAGATACTATTTGGCTTACTTTGTTACAGTGTCAGCACAGAAAATTGTTTATTAGCAGGGCAAACCTTATCTGGCAACACTGGGATGCATTCATTTCAAGAATGATTTGCTCATCAAATAGCTAATTGCATTTTGGTTGTTGTTAACTACTACTAAAGAGGTTTATATTTAATGATGATAAGAACTAACAGTGACAGCACTGGAAGGTGAACAAGTTCAGAGGACAGTTTTTCCTAATTAAGTAGTCATTTTAAGCATATTAATGTGAATGGGTCTTAATTAAACTACTCCTCCAAGTGTCAGATTACCCCTTGTGTATTTGTTTAACATTTCACTGAGCAGAAATATTGTGTTACACACAGTGGACTGACTTCTCACATGGGAGTCTTGAGCCATCTGTTTTTTGCACCTTCGTAGATGCAGACAGATACAGTGTTTACAGGGCTGTTGAGAAGTCGTGCAGTCAGAAAACACTGTATCTGTTTTGGTTGTGCAAGAGATGACTTTCAATTTCACGTAATTTGAAAATCAGCGGAGTGTATCTGAGTTATTCCCTGGGATTTCAGACAGAGTTTTGCTATGTAGAAAATCCACAGTTGTCATAGATTAAATTAATTTTTTGGATGGTAAAGCAAGCTGTAAAATAAAGGGAGAGCTCTTTTATGGAGCAAGGAGACATTTGGGATGACGAATGGTTGTATCAGAAATAATGAGCTTTTTGCTGGCAATAACCTTTACAACTATATCCCTTTCTGACAGTAAATTATTCCAAAATCTTAACATGAAAGCTAGTATAAGCATCATTTTAAAATGAAGATTACCTCTGGATCCTTCAACATTGATATTCCCTGTAATTGCATTGTTTTAGATTTAATCCTTCTCAATCTATGTTTATCATAGGATCGTGAAAGCTTATTGTAATTTTAAAGGCTTGCGCTGTTATCTTATAGGGATAAAGAACAAGCCCGATGGTGCAGGGAACTGTCCAATTAGGTGCAAAAGCGTCTTCCTCGTTGGGGCAAAGTCACTCTTGGGGCTGTTGAGCAAAGCCTGTTGCTATGGTGCTGGGAGCATGTGTAGAGGACGAGAACACAACTTCATCAACATTCTAGTTTAACATGCAATGCTCCCAAGCAAAACCACCCTCCTTGGCTTTATACTGTCACCTTTCATGTATACTGCATGTTGTTTTTCCTGCTCACCCAGCATATGTTGCCTCATAGTGATGATGCATGCTGTATATGGTTGACAGCTCAGCCCTGTTAGCGTGATAGCGTGCTAAACTCATGTCATGAACTCTCCACCAGTTGTGTGTTGAAAATAATGAAAGACTGGAGTGGGTCCAAAGGGGATTCTTACTCTAATCAAAAACGTCCTTGGTGAGAAGCATACTAGTTCTATAGCTGGCTGACCCCTAGCCTTCTGTGGGAGGGGACTGTATGCGGGAGAAGTGTAAGGATAGAAGGCTAAGTGGAGAGAGCCCAAAGACGAAGGCCCCCTGGCACGTGAAGTGAATACTGAGGAAGCCGAGCACTTGGGAAACCTCATTATACATTAAGGGGCATCCTGTTTTCTCTTTCTTCGGGCAGCTGGACAACTATTGTTGAATTTATTGACAGGCTAGCCCCTTGAGGTTTAGCATCTTATTTTCATAGGGGGCTTATTGACACAGATACAAAATAAAACACATAAAAACACATACAACTGCATGGCATAACAAACATACACTGCAAATAAACAGATACACACAGCTCACCCACCCTCTCCTACCCACATACCCAACCCTCTGCTGGGTACAAAAAAGAGTAATTGGATACAGTGACCTGGAGAAATCAGGTGCATCAACATAATGAGCAATTGAGGCAGTTTTAAGTAAACTAAAATTAACAGTATAAACAGGTTGTTTTAACATGAGAAAATTACTGCGGTTCTTACCAAAATCATGCTGCAGGACTTCTTATTTAATTTAAGTTAAAATGAGACTCTGAACAATTCTGGATTTGTAATATACCAGAGCTAAATAACAGTGTCATTAGCATCAATGTGAACAAAGTAATCAGAGTATATTTAAGGTAAGTCTTAATAAAGATAGAAAAAAATGAGTGGTCCCAAAGTAGAACCTTGTGGAACACCTTGTACAGCAATTATATGTAATTGATTAAAAACATCAAAAAAGCCCTTGAAGAGGTCAATAAAACGGGCTTTTATTAAAATATAAGAACACATTATGAATGAATATATAAAGAGCTGTGGCAGTTAAATGAGACAAGTTAAATAAAGCTGCAATGGACTATTGGTGAGCTCACTTCTCTCCCTGACCAGATGTAAAATCCTCACTTTGTCATGGAAATGCAACAACTTGACCAGAATGGAGCAGATCTGACACTTTAGCTGAAGGTCGGAGAGCGGCGAGTCCTTTGGATGACAGGTACAGTGGGGAAATTCTCCTTGCCAAGAATTAGTGGGATCAGCTGGTTCAAGAAAGCAATCGTGTCTCCTCCTTTACTTTGTTCAGGTTTGTGGATCGATGGTTTAGCTTCCCACTGGCTCCACAGAGTGAGTGAAGTGCATTTAAACCTAAGAAATCCCATTATGCTTGGCAGAGATGGAAAGCATAGCACTAGGAGCCTCAGCAAGTGCTATTGCTGTGCCCATTATTCAATCTCCCTGTTTGTTTACTTGCAGCTCTTCTGCTGAGACCACTCATGGTCATTTTATGATCATGTTATCTCATTTTTGTCGATTGCTGCTTTCTTTGCTACAACGTTTCACCTATATATCCCCTGATGGTCCCATTTGGTGATAGTTTTTTAAGATAATGCTGTGTGCCCTGTTTTTGTCTTTTTTAAATCATTCATCAGATGCTGTCATTTCCTGGACACTGCCTATCAGTGCAAGATCTTCACTAGCGGGATCGATTGAGAGTCATAAGGTTGTGCTGTGCTCCCCGGCCGTCCGGCTGATTGTATATTAATGCTGCTTATTATGGCCAGAGCCTGGCTGCAGCCTGCCTGTATTGATTCAGCACTTATTTAGAATGCCTGTTGTTTTTCAGTTTAGCTCTTTGGCTATGTAAAAGGCAAAGAGAGAAAAGGGAAAGAGAGAGGGTGGGGGCAGGGGGGCTCTGGGGTTTAATGAGAAACAGAGAGGGACAAAACATTTGGAGCTCTCCCTTCATTCCTTAGATCAGTGTAACCAGAAATAAAAGCAGTGGCTGGTCAGGCTCTGGGCTGTGGGCCGCCGCTGTCCTATCCTGGCTCTCTTGCTGTGCTGCAGTGTATTTGTGTTTCACTGGTCAGTCTCCGAGCTGCTGGGCCCAAAGCTGCATCTCTACATGAAGAGCCCATTGATGTGGGCTACATTAGCATTCGGTGTGGGCGAGCACGACAAACAGGTTGGTTTCCCGTTTCACACTAACAAACCTGTTCTCTCTGGATCCTCTCAAAGGGTCTCAAATCAACCTCTTGTTGCATAACTAATGAGTGTGGATAAAAGAGGTCAAACAATGCCTATGTAGCCCTCATCAGTCCAGGCAGTGTACTCTTTGTATAATGCATCGCCCCTGCCAACAGCCGCGTCAGGGCAACACTTTTTAGCTGGAGTGACACTGTCACATCTGGCTCACAAACTCACAAGGTGATGTAACCATCTGCGTCATGTTTTCTGGAAGTACTAGTGCGACAATACACCAGCACTAATAGCTTCCGACAAACTACCCTAAAATGTCCCTGAACAAAAGTTGCTCTTTTTGGTTGGTGTATAATTATTCAGATCTGAACCCGGCATTCTGAGGAAATCTGGCTGACTTATGCATGAGACGTGTGCACTAATTATTCTGCAGATTCTTTTCCTTGGCTCTGTTTGTAGCTGCAGGAGCTTCTGTTGCAGTCTGCTAATTCATGCTGCTCACATTGTTCGCACAGTTTTACTTAGCAACAGCAAAATTTGCCCCTGAGAAGATGTAATATTACCCCATGAAAAATAACGATCTTGGTGTTCACCACCTCTTGTGTTTTAATTATCATGAGTCAGACTGCTGCTTGAGCAAGTCATCCAATTGCCAAGAGGAGGGGGTCGAGTGAGAGTAGGGGATGCCAGCTTGTTAATTACACATGTTTTTCTTCTACCATTGGGCATTTTAGCTGTACAGTAGAGGAATTTATATCAAGAGTAAACAGGCAGATAATGAAGATGTGAGTGAAGATATCACCCTCATTATTCTCATTACTGGCCGTCTAGACTGAGGGAGGTGCCAGCACTCACAACATCAATTCCCTGTCTGGCTGAAAACATCTCTCACATTATTCCTTGGAGAAAAATAAATCATGCGCGCATATTAATAAATTGTTTTTTTAGGGTTCAGTAGGGCACGGTAGTGGATGTCCTCCATACTGTTATATGTGGGCCTCCTGGTGAAATGTGTCAGTAGGATAGCGGTCAGTGTCACTGGTTGGATTATTCATGAAGATGGTGTAATGGCAGTGAGTGAAGGAAAGGGCATCCAGAGGTGAATCTGACTGGGAGACAGAGCTTCTCCTTTGTGCTCTTTTCACACACACACACACACACACACAGACAGACACACACATACATACACACACGCCTTTGCAGTACTCTGACTCTTATCTGCAACACGCAGCTCCACTCATGCTGCACACACAAGGCCATAGTGTGTGGAGGACAGACGGAGTGAAGGGCACAGCGTCACAGTCAGGCAGTCACACATACCCCCCCCCCCCCAACAAACACACACATGTACAGAATGGTTAGAAAGAGGGGGGGTTGCACTTTTCTTAATTCCCCTGCAACAGAGGACAACCAGACAAAGCAAAACAGTGCTCTTCTATATGACTGAAGGGGGATGGAAAGTACTCAATGTTGAGAGACTGCTGGAGTACTTAATGTTATTCACATTGACCCGTGACCAACCAGATTATGGTTTGACTCCAGCACAATGAAATGAAAAGGTTGCAAAAAACATCATGCCTGTATATATTAGGCATTAATCTGCATAATCATGAATAACATTTCAATAACCAGTTTTGCAAAAGGGTGTTCAAACAAAACAAAAAACAGATAAGACATTGGAAATAAGGAACTAAGTTGTCAGCACACCGTTTATTACTTTGACATTTTAGGAAATAAACGTGTTCGCTCACTTGAGGAGAGCTAAAGGGGGTGATTGATAACACTTTTATGTTTGAAGCTGGACCCTGATAGATGTGGGTTAGCTGCATAAAGAGTGAAAAGTGGGAAAAAGTGATTTTGCCTGAGGTGACAGTACATGTGGTTTTATGGACTATTTCTTGGCCAGGTGCAGAGTCATGCTTTGTTAACTTTGGACAGAAACGGTTTTGTGACTCCAGCTTCACATTAAATGGACAGAAATGAGAGTGGTGTTATTTAAAGACTGGATATTTGACCTTTTTTAAAAAAAATCAAACTGTTATTTAGACATTTTTTGCCAGTGAAATATTATATCTGTTTAAAAGAGGACAAAATCACTTGAAAATCTTTCCAAAAGTTATTAAACAAATTCTAAATGTTGTAGTTTTACTAAAGCACTGGCATAAATAAAACCAAGCACAATCTAGATGAATGGTGTTACGATGTGCTGACGGCAGACAAGGCAGGACCCAAATGCAGGACACCCAAAAACTCAGGATCAAAGTTCAAAAA
>JBAJHX010000081.1:8202506-8252165 GCA_037176925.1 Amniataba percoides | reverse complement strand
CCCCCCCCCCCCCCCCCCCCCCCCCCCCCCCCCCCCCCCCCCCCCCCCCCCCCCCCCCCCCCCCCCCCCCCTCCCAGGAGCAGGACAGATGTGCAGAGAGGGTAAAGAGCGTCCAACATCAGGAAAGGTGTTTAGTTCACTCTCTCAGACATCCATGTGAACAAACTCTACATCAACAGACAAAAGCAGGACACCTCCCCCCCAGATATCACATTTTCACCAGCACATAATGTCACTGACTCCTTTCTTTTCCTGTGATTTCATCAGCATCTCCTGTTTTTTTATTGTTTGTCTGTTTGACTTCACTTTTGTTCACATGGATGTTAACTAAAGATTGTGGGATGAAGTTTTTTCACTGTAAAGCTCTGGCAGGAAACCAGGCCTTGTGAGATGTTAGCTGGGTTTTACAATTATTACTTTTAGTTATATAAAGTTATAAAGAGACTGAGAGGAGGTCATTTAGTTTCGCTTCATACAGAATAATGCATACACCTGTAGGATGGTTAAAGTCTTTACATCAAGCTGGGACTTTTCATTCATTTAAACACCTTAAATTCAAATTTATGAAGTAAAATGCATAATTTCTTTCAGGAAACTTACCAGCAAACAAATGAAATGACTCACTCTTTTTATTTTTGTATTTAGATTGAGCCCACTGGTGAGCTATTTTTTGCAGGCTCCCATTCGAAGCCGTGGACAGAGAGTTATCAGAGGTCAGGATTTCTCTGAATCTCGAAATGGGATTATGTAACAAACTCACATTAGCGCCCGTCAGCTGTGCCTCTTGGTGGATGCACCGTGCACTCTGTTTCCCCCCTCTAGCTCCTGAAGGAAACAAACATAAATAATTTGTAAAGGTTGTTCCTGTGAAAGATGCCCTGACCAGCGAGAACACAGAAGCTTTTACGGTGACAACCTTCAAAAACACAAGATGTGATTATTGGCGGTGCGGCGAGGGTGGTGCAGGAACAGAGAGTCCACAGTCTCACATCCCACTGTGCTGTGAACTTTCTTCAGATGAACGGCTGTTCGTTGCTGTTTGATGAGACTTCCTTGTTGGTGTGAAATATGAAAGTGTTTGTTACATCCTCGAGGAGCCACAAGCCTTAATGGAGCCAGCAAAGGATGTGATTCCATCCTGAGACGCAAATGTGTTGTTTGTGGTGGTGATTTTGTTACTGCAGGATTTAAACAAATCATTATTTGGGGGTTTTCTGTTTTGCACAGTTACTTGAGAAGACCGATGCTGCTCTCATATTGTGCGGTAAATATAGCCACAGCCAGCAGCGGGTTACCTGAGCAGAAAGACTGGAGACGAGAGGGAACAGCTAGCATGGCTTCAAATGTAAAGCAGTGCTTTGGCAATTTGGGAAATAAGAGTTAGACTGGAATTTTACATCTCTACATGTAAGCCTCAGCAAACATGCACGGGGGTGTGTCCCACATAACTCACTATTCACCATGTATTCCACTAGATAGTCATTTGCCTGTTGTATTGTTGACCAGATATAAACTACCCTATAGTGTGGAGTCAAAGTACAGCAGCTAATTAAACCATATATACCATCATGCATTGGGCTAAAAAAAAAAACCAACAGAAAACGGATTAGAAAGCAGTGCATCACCATGCACACAGCCAAAAAGGGCTTTATAGTTATTCATTGAGAAACACACACATTTTAAGACATTTCAACATGTCTGTCTGGTCTCGAAACTCTGAAAAGAGCCATGCTTGCTGATGTTCTGTTGCAGGTGCTATGACTGCATGTCCTGACATTTGCCTCTCCCTGTATCTGCACTCTCATTGGCTCTCGTTCATCACTGCTGTAGGCCAAAACAAATTCAGGTTTCGCAGACGGGTTCAGATATTTTGACCTGTTAAGTTACCTGTTATATCTCTTTGCGACGCATCAACACATCTCTCAGATCACATCGCTGGAATTTCACGTGCAGTGTTTGTTGTTTGTGGGGGCGAGCACCAATTTCCCTGTGATCTTTGTTTAGATCTTTTGTCAGCGATCTGCCAAAACTGTAAGAGAGCGAAAATCAGGGCTAAAATTGTACTAGCAGCAGTTTGTGTAACATGAAAGTGTCTAACTCTCTGCAAGAAAAAGAATGAACGTACCACCCGAAAATGTGAACCGCTTCCTTGAAAGCACAGCAGAAACTACAGATCAGTGCAACACCTAATAGAAAGTCCTAATTTCCAATGTCACTGAAAATGTACCCAGTTAACACATGTATTATCTCTGTCAGGCACTAATGATGACATGTTTGTTTTTATTCTGATTGTGCAGGAGTGAAAAAACACACAAGTGGCACAGTGTTATATCCTGTACAATTGTTTCCTGAGAGGAGGTGTGTACAGCCTTATGCTACTCGCTGCAAAATGGGCTTGTAACCTACATAGGACATCTGTCAACTGTAGGCTTCTCCAATTGTATATAAGAATAGTCACTATACCAAAGAGGATTAATAAAACAAAGGTCAAATGAATTTTTTAACATGTGTCTCCCATTTACAGCAGTTGCATGTGGGCCACTGAGTGAGAAAAGTCATTACACGCCAGACCAGAGCGCAGTTCAGAGTGTTTCTCTGAGGAACGATAAAGTGATTACATCTATTAATACTGAGCGACTGTCCTTGTTTCATTCTTTCTCCGTTTCATTCTCATGTCACCCTAAAGGGGCTCTCTGCATTAGCCTGTCTCTCAGGATAGTTGTGCTCCCGCAAGGGAACTTTTAATGGGCCATTCCTGCTCACCTTGGAGGTGTGAGCGTTAAGCCTCGAGGCTGCAGGAAACACAGAGAAAAAGACAGAGAAAGAGAAAGAGAGAGTGAGAGACACAGGGAGTTTCAAGAGAAGCTTTTAGTCATTATGTCATATGTGTGGGTGTGGGAACTCATCTTTAAGATTTTTTTAAATGATACAGTAATCCCATTTCAAAGACATACTTTTAGAGGAGACAAAGACAACAAGAGAAAAAGAGTGTAACATGCAGCCTATCTGAGACGGTTTGCTCAAGAAAAACAACAGCATCAGTAGTTTCAGCAAACACCCCAAAGTGACATGTCAGGTGTTTCTTACTGCTTTAATTAAAATTGCAATGGTTATATCTGCTTGAGTGCTAGACTTGGTGTTAGAAAAATGTCATTCTTTAGGTTAGAATAACTATCGTGTGGTTTCAGGAAAACTGGGGTCACAATAAAAGTCTGTTCATGAGGCTGCTCCATGTCCTCATCAGGTAAATGTAGGTTAATTTAAGCCATTTTCACATATGAATGGTGCTGAAGCGATAGCTAACAGTGACCCCTCACCACAGGTTGAAAAAGGTCAGCAAGCCACAAGGTGTTCATCCAAATATTAAACACTGTGCACTTGCAGAGAGTCATCAATCAAATATTTAACAAGAAAACAGAAGAGAGAAATTGGGGGCTGTTGCAGATTATCATCACAATATTACTGTACCTGTTTTTCTGATTATCCCCTAAGAGAAACAGAATCACAGAGCACCTTCAACAAACTATAGTGTGACTGACGAGGTGATACAGATATGTGTGGGAGAGCTCAGGTGTGTGGAATGAGGCGATTGCAGAGAAGTGGCTGGATCAGGAGTGAAGGAGGAAATATCTGAGGGCATCTGGTGGATGTAAGGAGAATGGCAATGAAATACAGAAGCATGGAGGGAAGAGACAGGTGACTTAGTGGAGGACAGAGAAGAAGAGTGAGCAGAAAATGGGACTGAGGCATCCACAGTGACAACTTTTCTGCTTTGTGGCAGCTAATCCAATTGGGGTTTTTAAGTAATTTATTTAGCTTAAGAGGCAGATGATTTTTTCTCAGAACACGTAATTCTTCAGTGTATCAGAAAAAAATGAAAATCAGCAGATTTGGAGACACGTGTGTTTTACTCAAATAAAGGGATATGAAGAGTGAAAAACAGTAATCTGAAAAGTTACCAAAGCTGTCAGACACATGCAGCAGACTATAAACTACATTTCCCTCTGAGATGTGATAGAGTGGTGTAAACAAGTACAGAAGTATAAAGTTGGAATAAAAATACTCAAGTTAAGTACAAGTATCTCCAATTTGTATTTTAGTACAGTACTTGAGGAAATGTAGTTTTATTCCAGCACTGCAGCTCACTTAATGCAGACAACAAGAACAAACAAGTGAAAAAGTTTCCACACTTGTCTATTAGAAAGAAAAATGTGTATTCTTATGTTAACTGATGGATCCTTCACCTCCCGTGTACTGTCTTGTCTCTTATCCAGTTTGTTGTGTCTTTCTAATATATTCTTTCTATTCTCTATAATCCCCTTCAGCCTCTTTGGGGATGTCGGATCAGGTCCTTCTATTGTTTTCCTGGAAAAACCCTGGGCCCCCTGAGGGAGACGTCCCTGGTCGCTGCATTATCACAAATATATAGAGCTGGTCACGTTTAGTCCTGGCTTGCAATCATGTCTATAAGCACATAATATCTTTTATGTTTAATAACGCTTGGAGCAACTCTGAGAAGTGAACACTGTGCATGTGCATGATTTATTTATGAGTGTGCGTATTCAAGTCAATGAATCTGAATGTTTCTGGCAGAAATATGAAATAGGTCAGATAAGATTAGCAAACCGCACAACACTGAGACAGGAAAGAGGAGGGGGTGGAAAGAGAGAGGACTGAAGAAATTTAGATGATTTACATGAGAAAAGAGTGAAAAATGTGGAGATTTTTAAGGTGAATCACGTTCATAAAAAGGTGACAGTGAAACCTAAAATAAGACAATGAAAAGTTACACAACAATTAACCCCTTCATCCACTATAAATAACCGTGGCACACTGTAATGGACATCAATATTTATTACTCTCAGACACTAAAACTGCACTCTTTTAATATTTGACTTTGGCATATAAACTAAGTAGCCTAGTTTCTGTTTAACCAATGAATAATACATAATACATACAGTATATATAAGTTGCAAGAGGCAGACCCTTTTACCATTTAAATATTAATTTCTATTATTTATATACATTTATACCCCACATTTGAGTATATAACAAAGAACAGATGAATCATAGTAACTGCTTCATTTGCAGGTCATATTTTAAATATTCATCCTAGATGACATCAAGTTAATACTGAAGTTATCAAGTTAAGCTATAATATTTCATACAATAAATAGCAACAGAGACATTTAAACCATGTTTGTCTGAGATGTCTCCATAGAAGGTCAGTCTAAACCATATATGTCGTATGCTAATGATTTCATGGAGGACATCAGAGCTCAAATAATTGGAAAGTAGCTCCTTTACTGCTCACACATTTTTAGTGAAAGCAACACTTTGCCTTCCCATGTTTATGGTGAACACATATATGATAAAACAACTATTTTTGTAGAGTAATCTTTGTGATATTTTGCACTGTCTCGCTCGAAACGTCACAGTTACTTATCAAAAGACTTTATGAGTAGCAAGTAAATATTTCCAGCAGAGGGCCACATGTGGTTGGTGCAGCTGGGAGTGCACAGCTGGCTGCCGGTTCTCATCGCTGCTGCTGCGAGAGGCGGTTGAATTATTAGTGCGAGGCGTCAGGAGGCCTGCCGCCTGAGTCTCACAGTGTCCTTCGAACCTCTAAAAATAGATCACACAGAGACGCTTGGGAAGAAAAAGAGAAGTCGTGGTTAGTATCTTACTGGTCAGAAAATAAACGTGAAGAAGTTTGTGAAAATGAAAGCTATAAACATGAGATGTAAAAAAAAAAAAACTAAATATGATATTTAGATACTGTAAAACATCCTCAGACACAATGAGCATCTCATCGAATAAACAGATTTTCAGTCAGAGTTGAAGATTTGTCACCAGCCAAGACAATCTGGATGAATTACACCGAGCGGTAGAAAGTGACTTCACTCTGTATCAGTTTTAACTTTCTTATACCTTTACAAAATCCATTATACTCACACTTAAATAAATACATAAGCAGAAAAAACCTAGTTAAACCTAGATCACACACTAGAGTTGCAGTAAAAACAATGCAGTGGGTTGTATGTGGATTGTCTCAAAAGCAAATATTCGGTGGATACAACAATCAGATCTAAACCATGAAAATGTCAACAGCTTTGACTTGTTGCCTTCAATCAGCACTGAATAAAATGTGAAATTAAGTTGTATTCATTTTTTCAGATGTAAATCCAGTGATTAAAATGATTAAGTTTGGGAGTTCAGTTGGACTGAATCTATTGAAAACCTGCAGATGCTTTTGTCATTTATTTGTAAAGGACGTGACACTGAGGTGTAAATGTAATCTATTAGAGTTCATTGCAGCTGCTTTTTCCTCTGTATAAATATTGAGATATGACCAGGTTGCAAACAATAAGTAACCTATTAAATGAATAAGTGGGACCAGGGCAGTAGAATATCTGTGTTCACTAGCAGTAGAGAAGTGTGGAATTAGTATATGACGTCAATACAGTGCAAGGAAAGTGTAATTCATTTACATTATACAACATACATTCCTTACTAATCCTCAGGCAAGGCCACTGATAAATAACTTATTCACACATCACTTCTTTCTCAGTGACCTGCTTCATTATCAGTGAGAAGTTCACTTGATGGAGGAAAACATGAGAGATGTGGAGGGAAAACACGACGCAGAAGACATCACCGTTTGGACTCATTTCCCAACTCTGTCTGTGCAGAGTTTGTTGATTAATATCCTGACAGATGTTGCTGAATTTAATCACTTTATTTGCATGAATAGTCAAAGAGTCTAAAGATCCCGCATCCCTTTAGTGCTGTCTTTTAAAACACCTCACAAAATGAGGTTTTGTCTCCTCATCTGTGATATCTATTTTTTCTGTTTTTAAGTGGGACACTTGCAGGAAATACCAGTAACTCATATCTCCGCCAGTTATGTTACGATATCTGCGGGCGGACATGGCAGGACCCAAACGCAGGACACACGCATGATACATGAGGCTCAGACCATGACGAGGAAACACACGAACCTGACTGGACCTGACTGGACATGACTGGACACACTTGACATGACGTGACGTGAAACGACGATCTGGCCACAAGACAGGGGAGACGCTGACTATATATACACATGAGGTAATAGGGAACAGGTGGAAACAATCAGGGCGGGGCAGACAGTCACACTGGAGGGAAACACACTGAGGCAGGAAGTAAAGGGACCTGAAACATGAGGAAGAGATGGTTTTCAAAATAAAACAAGACACGCCAGAACAGGGAACCAGAAACATAACAGACACGGAAACTTGACAATACATAACATAACCAGAAACCAGACATGCCATTCAACCAATAACCAGGACATGACAATACTACAAGAAAACTAAACACACTAAGCCAAAACATGAAACATAAGACAGGACTAAACAAAACATGACTAAACATGACAAGACATAACTAAACCACATGACACATGAAAACTTAAAGACAAATCAAAACAGGACAGACATGAAAACCACACACAGGACAGATCATGACAAATGGGTCCTGTGAATACTCTCAGGGCAGTCGATCAAAAACACATGTTTGACCTCGTTTAGCTTTCCTGCTGCAAATGGCGGGAACACAAGTGTGATTGGAAATGCTGTAAACCATGTGGCTGCGTGGGTTGTTATCTGAGTGGTGTCTGAAACAGCAGTTGGACTGTGTGCAAGCCGCTTCACATCAGTGACGCGATGATTTCCTTATGTAAAGTGATAATCTTGTGATCCAAATGCCAGAAACTCCCACACATTTGCACATCTTTACGCTGACACAGCCAAGTCATGTCATGATGTACCCGTTTTGTGTTTAAAGATTGCAGTTTTTGAAGAGACAGCACATTCACCTCGTCATGGATACAGAATTATCTTTGCAGTCAGTTGATCATGGTCTGACATTGTGATCTAAATGCTCTTTTTCAATAAATTTCCCTCTGTTCTTCTCTGCTGTTTAAGTGGGCACCTGTTCTGCATTATGAGCCATGATCACATGGCGTGAATTGGCAAACAGGCACCAGATGACTCAGGTCTTTGCCCAGCCTGTGCTCATTGTCAGTCGGCACACACACTGGTTTCCAACAGGCCGTCTGACTGTGGCCATGTGCTCGGCATTAAACACGCAGGTGACAGGGATTGTTGACATGGACACTGTGTTCCGGACATTAATGTATATGATGGTGAAAGACATGTTCCTGAAAAATATCACGGTAAGAGATCGTTTTGGTTAATACTAAAGAACCAAACAGCAGAGAAACAGCATAATAAGATAATGTGTTCACATGCCGTAATATATAAACAAATATTACCTTGCCCCAGCCGTCATACTCAGGATTCTGGCAATTTGAATAAGATCTCATGCTGACTGTTTTAAATTGTGTGTGTGGCTTCTCAAGGAAAGAGAACTTCAATGCCAAATAACAGGGAAATATTATTTTACACATAAATGCACCCATTGAGACAGACTGTGGAGCTTGCAGGGGCAAAAGTAGTGGAGGAAGACATCCTGATGGGTATGCATGAATATGCATGGCACAGCTTAAAAGCACTGGCACGGACTAATACAGTATGGCAGTCAATGAAATCACAGAGTGGGCTTTGTCTTGTGTTCTTTCAACTCTGGAGGAGGTGTCGGAGCCTCTTGTTTGAACTGTTCAGCCCTGAAGTGCCACTGCAGAAATCACAGAAAAGAAATACCCAGTCTTGCTTAAGAAAATCTTTTAATCTTAAAAATGTAGTACCATATCACGAGCCCACTTCTGTGTTAATGATGTATCCTCGCTCGCTACTTAATTACTTATTTATCAGTAAGATCATTTAGTGTTTACATTCCCTTACCCGACTCGGAATTATGATATCTCATTGGGGATTTATTGAGTTTGAACTGGAATAATGAATCACTCAGTGATAAGTTACCAAAGTAAACAACTAAGCATGTGTCTGGTGCACCACAGATGCTTTAAAAGGCGTCTTATTCTTCCCTCCCAGACCTACTGTTGTGGTCTAGATGTCTTCTAGATAGACAATAACACTGCTCGGAGACTAAGTAGCAGGGGGTTTAAATCTCTCCCTCTCATTTCCTGGACTAATCTGTCATTCATCCACATCTGCCTTGGAGAGAAATTTGGCAAAAGGAAATATCAGAAGTACCGTATTTTTTGGACCACAAGGCGCACTGTCAATGCAATATCAATTGATGGTCTATTTTCATACATAAGGCGCACCGGATTAGCACAGTACGTATCACTCCGTGAGGCTTGTGACTATGGTGGCCGTAATGGTCCAACAATCCATCTAGCAGTGCGGCTTCATACCTTACCAAAGTCGTACTAAAACATTTTCACCGATATTTGAGCGCTGTGTACCACATAAAATCAGTTCGAGGTCAGTAAGCACAACTAGAATTCATACATAAGGTGCACCATGTTATAAAGCACACTGTCAATTTTTGAGAAAATTTAAGGATTTTAAGTGCACCTTATAGTCCGAAAAATATGGTAAACAAATATCTGCAGAGCTTTCTATCAAGTTCCAAAAGCTGCAAATTGCACAACGCTGCCCCTGGCAATAGGGCTGCTATTGCATCAAAGCTACCATGGAATTGAGTGTTAACAGACACAATGGCTTCATCAAATTAAATCATTCCCAAAGCTTTAGCACGTCCAGCACATACATCAGTCTGCTGCCTCGGCCTGCCATTCCCAAACCTCTGTGTTCATCTGTTTTTCTACAGTCAGTGTGTAGCTGTGAGAAAGAACTGCGAGTATGTGAGTGTGTCCAAGTGTTTCTCCACAGGCACAGATTTTGCTGAGAAAAGTAAAAAAGAAACAGATTTGGTGGTTCGGCCACAGCCATATGCATTGTCCTCATACAAATATACAGTAGTGCACCGCTGATTGGGAAGGAAACCAGGCAAAGAGAGATGTGAGCGGTCAGAACGTTTGCTGTATAGTAGCAATTTTCGACCTTAGTGTAATTACTGTCAACAAACAAGACCAATAAAAACTCAGCAACATTGCCTCATGGCATGAAAGGATTTTTCTTACGACATAAGGGTCTGTGCAGACTCTGTGCAGTATCTACTGTAAAGTGCTCCATCCTTCCAAGCAAGGATCCACATGAATAGCTTTAGATTAAAAACACATTTCCACATGATGATATATGAGTTGCAAATTGGAGGGACAGATTAAATACAGATTAACACAAATCACTCATATGTTGTACACAATGTTTTTGTGGATTTTGTGTGAAACAACACAGTGGAGTCTCAAAAGACTTTTTCTGCATTGTGTTTTATAAGTTACGTAAATTGAATTCCATTTAGTATTTACCAAGTATTAACCATTTCTGAACTGAAAGTAATTGTTTGGGATCACCTTTGAATAATAGCAGTGGTGAATGGGCTCAGGGCTGACAGCCACAGACGTTCTGTAGTAATCACAGAGGAATTTTGCTCTTTTCATGGAACCCAATAGCACTTAGAAACAAGGCTTCCTTTGTAATGATCTTAATTTTGGTACTAATTGATTATTGTACCGATACGGAGATAACAAATCAATAATGCGCAATTGATCCAACCTTTCTGACTCAGATTTACCAGAGCTGGACTGGCAAAGTTAAATTTATCTTCTAACGGATTCCATTTCTCAGACGTCGCTCTGTATACACTAGAGTCATGCTTTGTCAATCGATTGATAAAGGTCAGTGATTGGCTGCTACTCAGCCACACCCACAAAGACATTGCTGTATGTCTCGCAGTGGAACCATGTGGTTTGGCCTGTGACCATCGCTGGCTTACATTGTTTCACTGTCATCATTATATCCTCATGTGGTTGGAAGGTAATTTTTTTTCCCTCCTACCATTTTGCAATCAGACTCTTCAGCTGACTCGCACATGCAGTGTAGTGCACACAAGATTCTTATTCACACACGAGCTCGCCAACACACTCCCTCTTTAGGCGCTGGGTTTTTCCGACAAAGCTGAAGGAAAGTGCAGAAATTAAGCAGCGTGGAGAAGGAGGGGATTGTTTGGTTTGAGTGTGTGTCAAACCACCGCGGAGGAAGGTAAAGATTACAGCCGTCACACTCAGTACAATAGCTCTGTGTCTGCTAATAGTCCCCACTTCAAGACTCCTCCGCTGAAATCTTCTTCACACCTGCAGTCTGTTCAAACAGCCCCCGAGAGCAGACATGGATAATGAAGGCAGAAAGGCCCAGAGGTGAGGTGACGCTTGCGAGGAGGGAAAGGAGGGAGTGGGTAGTTAGCTAGAGATGGACACCGTTTTCTATGATTAGGCTCAATGCTGTGATGTGCAGAAATAACTAACAGACAGTCTGATGTGCAGTGTGAAGTTTCCTACTCTATTGTTAAGGGGAACAACATCATGTTTGTTTGTATTTGAGCATGCTCATCTTGCCTCTGAGTGCTTTGCAGATGGAGAGAGAGAGTGAGAGGGAGTGTCAAATCTCCAGGACAGTGGGCGACACAAACACAGGACCTGGCTTCTGCGCTGTGACCTTGTTTGCTAATTAAGTGTCAGACCTATTTTTCCACTCCAGGAAAAAAAAAAGCTCACATCTTAGGGCTTAGATTGCCAGAAGGCGATGGGAACACTAATTTTGCCACCGTTGGCTGACTCCTCTGGGTCTCTGTCTTTGTGTGTGTGGGTGTGTGTGTGTGTGTATGCGAATAAAAGTCAGGGGTGTCATTAGAGATGCTACAGTATGGGCAGGCTTTTCTTATGAATACTGCATAAAGCTGTGAACATAGATGTAACAGCACAGTGTAATACTGCAAAAATGTCACACTGGTACTGTCACAAGTATTGGCTCCAGTGATCTGCTTCACACAGGCGCAGTGTGGCTCTGAATTTTTACACAAATAGTACATTTGTCACATGGAAGACAACTCAGAAGGACGAGTCGGGCAATAAATCAGTGCTGTGATATAAAATTCTGTACAGTTGGGAATTTGTTGGTTGTAATATTGAGTTATATCTCAAATGTTAACTTTCCTTTTCAGGCAGCGTTGACATAATTTTCTGCCTTTATTTGAGTTTAGCTTAATAAAATCAACAATGCATCTTTCTACTTGCACATTGTACTCAGATGTACAATCCATTTGCTGCTAAGCCAAAAAAGAAACAATCTAGATTTTTATAGCTTTATAGCTTTTTAAAAATCTTTGTGATGCAGCAGTGTTTGTGATTCATTCACACATTTAATGGACTGAAAATTAAGTGACTAATTGCGAAAAGAATTGAAAGATTAATTAACAGCACAAACCAAACAAGCTTCTTTAAGCATCAGTTGTGAGTGATCCTTGTGTTATATTTTTATTCATATTGATAATGTGTTTATGTAAAACAAACACTGTTCATCTTCAATATTGTGCATGTAAATACTGGCCAATGCAAATTTTTGCCTGGGTAAATTATCCCAGTTATTCAAACTCAAAACATTTTTAATTGATACAAATTTAAATTTATATTTAACAGTTGAATTCCACTAAATTTAGCATATTTCAGATAAAAAATGCACTGTATATTATCCCTTCTCATACAGCACCATCACAAATATTGTGAGAAGATTATGAACTTATGTCTATAAATGTCATTCTACCATTGTCTGTATATGACTAGTCTAGTTTCCAGGTTTTTGAAAAGTTGTTTTCTTGACATATTTCCTCTTGTCTCTTTGCATCTCGCCGCCCACTTTACATTGTATGTGTTTTGTTCAGCGAGCATGAAAATTGCCCTATTTAATGACGCCCTCCCATGCTCCTCAAGATGTGCCTCCTCTTGAGGCACTGGGACCAACTCACTGACCCTTCATCTAAAGGCTCCTAACTCCATAGAAAGTGCAGCTTTAAGTGAACAACACATTTCACTACAGACGTCTGCTTTATCCTTATTGTACTGGACATTGTTATCTGCTTATGCTACAGGGCATAAGTGATTGTTTGTCCAGTCTTAAAAAGAGCAGCATTGTGTGTGTGTGTGTGTGTGGGTGTGACACATATCAGTCACTTAAATGCCAGTGGTGACCCATATATGAAGTCCTGGGTCAAAGGGGGGGCAGGCCAGGCACAGCATAGGGCACATATCCAGTTTAATGAGCCTTAACGTAGCGCACATTGACACGGCATGCGTCAGACTGTGG
Organism: Amniataba percoides; assembly: GCA_037176925.1. NCBI lineage: Eukaryota > Metazoa > Chordata > Actinopteri > Centrarchiformes > Terapontidae > Amniataba > Amniataba percoides. Next base: position 8,238,999 of record JBAJHX010000081.1, on the reverse strand, counting down.
CACACACAGATAGCCGAGAGGAGACAGGACATTTGTGTGGTACTTTGGCAAGCACATTTGGATTGTGTGTCTTTGCTATCCTTATTGTTATGCGGACTAGATACAACCTAAAAGCATGAAAACCTTTGCACATGGACACACAGATTCCCTCTCCATCCTCTCTGACTCCATATGCTACCCCCTTTGCTCTATCTCACCCCTTTTTTCTCACATTAATACTCGCAGACACACACACACACGGATTGGATGCGTCCCAATTCTAATCCATTTGCTAATTGGATTCGTACACATGTTATGTTAGACAGGACGGACAGGAGAGGATAGGAGATGATGGACGGACTCTGGAGGGAAGGATGCAGAAAAGTCAGCGTGACTCTAAACCTTATTATCTTTGCCTTGATGACTCCTCCCGTGCAGGAATCAATACAGCCTGAGTGGCTCCAGGGGCACGGGGCCCAATACAGGAAGCGGATATCCCCAAACTATCCATTATGGATGAGAGGAGGGGTGTAAGGACGGAGAATAAGAGCAGGAGAAAGAATTCAAAGATCCGAGGATGGATGACGAGAAGGGGAAGGGAAGATGGGAGTGACCAACGAGAAGAACGGGTGAGTGGAGGAAGATGAGGGGATGAAGGTGAAGATTGCAGCAGGGCAGCGAGCCTTGCAGCTGTTTGCTGTTCGGAGTAGGGGGCCTGCTGTTGTAGTAGCTCAGCTGCCTCACTGTGGCTGGTTCCTGCTGTTCCTCCAGTGCAGCTGTAATGTTTATTTCCAGTTGAGGGAGTGGATGCAGCCCTCACAGCTATCAAAATTAAATTGTCTCCTTCCCTCCCTCCCACAGTTTGTTCTCACCCCTGCAACTTGCCAGTAACACTATTTTTGTTCTTCTCCTTCTCCTCCTCGCAGCAGCGTCGCTCCCATGGTACACACTGTAGTCTTCCTACTTATTCATCCTTGCTGTTGTAATTTTTTCCCTCCCCGCCGTGGCTACCATTCTTTCTGGCCATACCCTCTTATCACTCCCCCTCTCTCTGTAAAAATACACATGTGCAACCCCAACCTCCTCTTCCTCCTATCTCTCTCTCTCTCTCTCTCTCTCTCTCTCTATCCCTCCTTCTCATGCTCTCTTTCATGCTCTCTTTCCTCCTCCTCGTCATCCTCCACTGCGATGTGAGGTCACAGCTGGGGAGCCCTATGATTTGACAGCTAAATGTTTATGTGAGGGTGCATTTGTGTGTGTGATGGAGGGGGCTTCTGTGCCGCAGAGTGCCTGTGATAGAAGGGGGCAGGATGCCATGACGGCGGTTGCTAACCAGCACAAGCAGACTAGGAGTTTATCCTGAGGCATACTGTGGTGGAGAGATATACAGCTGGCTCCGTGCTGCTGCCAACTCCAGCGCTAGCGGGACTGTAACTCCAGGCGTGCTGGGGTGCGTCTGCGTGCACCTCAGGGCTGTGTGCTCGGGAACAGAGGTGGGTGGCAGAGTGGGCTCGCTGTTTGGTTTGTGTGTGTGCTGTGTGGAGGGGCCAGAGAATTGTGGAGAGTTAAGAAGTTTGTCAGCTTTGCAAGGGTTATTGTAAAGTGTGTGTGTGTATTGTGTGAGTGTGTGCGTGTTCTCCAGCACAGCTCAACTCTGCTGGCTCCGTGATTCTGTCCTCTGCAGAGGGAATAGCTCATTATTTGCCTCTCAGAATGATTCACATCCTACCTCAACACTGCAGTGCTGCACACTGAAAGGATGAACCCATTCAAGCGTTATTTGTGTGTGAATGTGTGTGTGTGGGTGTGTTTGTTGTGTAGTTGCTAAACATGTGGCTATTAGTTTGTAGGTTGTTATAAGGAAAAGGGTGCTGGGTATCACAGTGTCTGTTTCTCTGTTGTTGTATCTTCTTTGCTGTGTGTGTGTCTGCAAGTGCATCATGCAAGTATTTGAGTCCTGTTTACATTTGTTTTACTTGAGGCATCTTGTTTGAGTCACGAAGGCTTCTGTTCATTAAATATTGAATGCCTCATTCTTTTTTTTTTGTATATTACTACTGTGTTGCATGTCACATGCACGATGTGTGATTTATTCATTATCAAGCCTCAACTCGGGGGGCATTTGCCCTACATGCCCAGCGTTGCCTATTAAGGCAAATAGTTGTCCAGCTTCATCACCATGCATGCTGTGATGATGTTGTGTCCTATATGTGCATTGTTCATCCATGTATGTTGTGTTTGTATGCATTAAGTATTTAAACAGTGTTGAAAATGTCGCTTGTGGTGAGTCTTTTTCCAGCTCAGATGCTGCTTTACGACCGTAGCACCATATGATGTGGATTTCTCTGACCTTTAGTTAATGACTTTCTATGCATGATTTTGTGTCACTGGGCTTTTGCCATCAACAGCCGCATGACGTTCCCCCACCCCCTTTACCCCCAGAAGTCAATCTCTCTGTGCTTTAAGAATAGATATTGTGTAAGCCAACCTTGCATATGTATACGATTTTATGATCAGTAGGTTACAGTAGTAGATGGCTAATTTTCTCCTGAATGAGCAAACTGAATATTGAATAATTGATAAAGAAAAATGCACCAAATAAGTAAATGGAATGATAACACAATGTGAAATGACTTTGGCTTGGATTTTCCCAATTTGTGTGCTCATTGTAAGACCAGAAAACATATTTTGTCATTCAGCTTCTGACTATGAGTAATTGGATTCCATGTCACCACCAAAGTTTTTGCAGAAGTTGTCCTGGTTATTTGAAGTGAGAGATTTAGATGATGTAGTTACTTACCAGAAAGAAATTTGAATTCTGATCTGATGACAGTTTCTTGTGGATGTTTGCTGATGTTGCTGCATCACTGCCATCGCTGTCAGTCAAATCTTAATCAAATCAATTGTTATTATCATTATGTTGATTAGAAGTGTTCTGAAAATGATTTTCTTTTGAATCTGATCTATAATTGTTGTTGTATTAGCCTATATAGCAACATATATACAAACTTTAACAAATGCCGTCACACGTGGCTCACAGCTAGTAGAATTAATTCTTCATTATCAGTACTTTTTTCTCTCTCTCTCCCATCAGGTAATCAAAATAATCCAATTGTGCTGTTCTCTCTGCCTTATACCCCAGTTGACATTTTAAGAAAAGCACTTGCAGTGAGAGCTGAATGCCTGTCAAGGTGCCTTCATTCACCAAAACCTCTCAGCACTTCTCATATTCACAAGCACACAAAAGCTCTTAAAGGCAGGTTAGGGCCAGTTGGGCTCTTCTCCGAAGTCACAGGTTGTCCAGATTGTTCAGCTTCTATTCTCTTGGTCTGACTCATTGAGCAACAACAAAAGCCTCTCAGGAAAGGATCAGATCGGGGCAATCAGTTGCAATTTACTTTGGAGCCTTGGAGAGACTGCAGTCGTGTCTGCTCTATTATCAATCGAGCATAAACAGCAGCAGTAAAGCCTTATAAACATCATGCAAGACAAGTTCATTTATTCATGTGTGGCACTTGAATAATTTCTGATTCACTGACCTGTTCTTAACCTGTAGTACATGAGGTGACAGCTAACTACATATTGAGCAGGGCAGAGCAGATGACACGCACATGCACACACCAGACCTCAAGAAAGACTCAAAACAGTAAACAATTACATTAGTGTTTTGTGTGAAGGCAGATACAGTGATCGATTGTAGAGCTCTCCATCTCTGTACTAAGTCTTTTTGAGCACAGGAAATGCCTCCAAAAAGCTATGAACAGTGTCATTGAATATGTATTTCTGTTCTTCCTTTCATGCATTCAGTCTCCTCATTATATTGCTGTCATGCAACACCACATCAAATGTGAAATGTGAGAGCAGAAACCAGGGCACAGCAGATTATAGACAGCTAAAAGACTTAAAACAGACGAGGCTCTCACGCCTTTCATCAGTTTTAAATAGTTTCATCTAGCCTATATTATCACCAGATCTAGTTTAAATCATATTTGCAGTTAATTTGTAATGCTTTGTTTTTTTACTGGATAGAGCAAAGGGTGCATAGAATTAAGTGATTTAGTAATTTGCATGATAAGCTGCATGATCAGTCAGCTGCTGATCATAATTTGCTGATAGAATCATTAAATATCATTGGTGAGTGGTGGATGGTTTTTAATTTCACTGCTTGTGATCACAAATTACAGTCAGTTTAATATATTAAACAGAAAGCCAAGTTAGCAATGGAAAACTCTTCATGTGCATCAAGAGATATTGGTATTTTACTGTTAGTGCTTTCTATGCATTTTTACAAAACATCCTGTTGTCAAAAGAGAGTCTCTGTTATTTGTTCATTTAGTCACTCATTCTTTGTTGTGCTTATGCTCTGCTGGTATAGAGAAAATGTAGTTAATAATAGATTTTTAAATGTTTGTATTATAGTGAGTCAAGACGGGTGCACATCCTGTCTTGCCATACTAGATGGGAAAATGCCCCTAAAAGCATAACAAAGCCACGAGATCCCCTCATTGTCAGGGTCAAGGATTCAGGTTTTGTTACCTGTCTGTATATCCAAAAACTTTCCAGCTGAAATAAACACCAATAATTGCCTGTAAATACTCTTGCATTTTTGTCTGGTGTGGTCAGAATGGTTTTGTAAAACAGCACAATCTGAATGTATCTACTGTCAATGTGCTGCAGCTCTGTAATATAGACAGAAGGAAGGAAATGATCCTCTTTTATTCCTGTCAGTGGTGGGATTGTGCTGAGTCAGAGGTCCTGGGTAAATCACATTGAAAAAAAAAAAGCTGGAGTAATGAAGCCAGCCAGACACAGACCTTATGTCCTGCCCCTGCTCCACATGCTATGTGAGAGATTTGCGCTCACAGTTTAAGAAGAGCAGCAGAGTGCTTGCTAAAAGAAAAAAAAAACAACAACTTTTGCATCTTTCCATAATTCTCCTAACTACTCAGTTTCTCAGTGGCTGATCTAAATGGAAGCCATTAGATTGGATTTGGTCTCAAATATCATCTGAAGCTCCCTTGACCTGATGCATTAGTTTTAATGACTTGATGAGTGCAGGCATTTGCCAATTTCAGTTTTCCTTTAGTCAATTTTAGTACAAATTCCGTGATACACTGAAACACTCTGCTCTTGCTACTTGATCATCATAATTCTTTTTATTTTCTGTAATCAGTTATGCAAGTTGAATGACCCACAAAGTTAATGTTACTTTCAGCCTTAGGCAATACTAGATAATCCATCATATTTACACTGTATTTTCTAATTATTCAGCCCTGCCTGTGTCATTCCCAGTCCCTGACTTAATTTAAGGCCTTAGGAGTAAATGAAGCTCAATTAGGTTGCACTTTGTTCCCTTCAGCTGTCAACTGGACATAAATTGCACAGTAAGATAGATGGTGATGGGTTATCTGGAAAGATTTTGGACCTCTGCATAATTAAACACCATGAAATTCAATAATTTTAATCAATTCACTGCACCCTGGCTTTGTTGTCCCAGCACAAAGGCTTTTCCCTTTCTTGTAAGCCCGATCGCACAATTTATCATGTTGTCAGATATGGTTGGGTGGGGTCATAGTAGTTTCAAACCAGTTGCAAAAAATGCTCCTATATGTGGTAAAACAGGCCTAAAGCTTACTGCAAATCAGTCGTATTAGCTGTATCTGCTGCAGTGTCCCCACGACAAAAATCCCTGCAGCACTCAGCGTTTTCTCGGTTAATGCAACTCGAAGGCACCTTATGAGAATCTGAATAATGGTGACTGCGTCCTGTCCCCTGAACAGAGCCGGCTTAAAGCTCATGTTACCACTCAGGCTGGGTATAAAATTCACAACATTTGGGTGCAACTGGATAATTTTTTACAGTTGAAATTGAAACGTGTCAGTGATCAACCAACCTCTAACACTTCTTTAGCATTCCTTGATTACAGTTTCTTGTTGTTTATCTGCCATTTTGTTTGTTGATATTAATGTAATAATGTAATAAGCTAATATATTCTCATATTTAGTCACAATCTGCATGCCTTTTGGCTAAATAGGCAAACATATTTTCAGAGAAATTATATATATTTCTTTTAGTTGTAGATTGAAATGCAAACTTTTTGTTTGTGTTTAAACTGGACAAAACCTAATATATAAGCATTATCCTTTTTTACAAGTATTCATGATGGTATTAAAATGATTACTGAGTTGTGAAGTGCATTTCTGTAGATTAGTACAGTTTATGTTTGCCTTGTTGCACATTTTGGTGTTTGAATGGCTTTACTTTAACTTCGGGTGACAGATTCTTTTAAAAACTCGAAGCTTTGAAATATTAAATATACCCAGTATTTGATAAGAATAAAGTAAAGCAAAGGTAGTCTTAACTCTACTTCTATTCAAAGAGAGATGATAAATGAACTCCAATGAAGTGCTCAGTTATTGGTGGCTTTCTTTAGTAGTGTACAGAGAATAAGAGAAGGGAAATACAAAAGGTAAGTGTGCTTCAAACTGGGGGAGGAATTCTATCACCTTTTTAAGTTCGTAGTCCATATCACAGCAACAGGCTCTCATCACTCATCTTTATCAGCGCTTCTTTGGTCTTGTAAAGAAGTGTTTCTTTTTTTTTGCAAAGCTTGTTTCTTCTTGGCCATTTTCAGCTCTGGCATGAAAAAGTGCTTTCTCTGCGACAGCGGTGGGGACGATGATTATGACAGTGCTGACGACACGTCTGGCCCACTGCCAAGATAATGATGAGAGTGAAGTCGAGATGGAGGGTGGGGTTAAAGTTGGGGTGCTGGGGGAGAGAGGCGGCGGCGGCGGTGAAATTTGCGGGTGTCTGTGTTCATGTTTTTGTGCTGGTGTGGTACCACGTGTGTGTGTGTGTGAGGGCTTAAAAGATTAAAACCCCAGCCTGGCCACGGTAACGAGAGAAGACCCCTCTGTGGAGTGCTCTCACTGCAGGGAGGCTCCTTCAGTGGCGTCCCATTTGCATGGCTCCCTGTCCTGCTAAGGGAATTAGCCTTTTCTTTTCCCATCCTTCCCTCCCTCTTCTGTGCACCTTGGAGAGAGCGCTTCCATCCAGCATTGCTGCTCATTTCTGAGGCAGACAATGGAGCAGAGTATTTAGGACACTTGGCAGGGTAGGCATGTTGGAGGGGATGGGGACACGGGCTGCTAAGTAGCTCATCTTGTCATACAGCCACTGGCATGATAGCTCTCCACAGCAAGGTAAGCACTGAGCAGAGTCACAACACACACACACACACACTCCATGCCCTGATTGCTTTACTTTGTGTGTCTCCAAGCTTTGTGTGGTGATATAATAAGTAACCTCCTCCTCTTCTTGACCATGCAATTAAGCAGGATGTCTCGGGCTCATATTATGATTCCATTTGAACACTTTGTCAAGTTAATCTGTGACCTAATGTTGGATTCTCCCTAATCCAATAAAGGGATGAATAGAAAATGTTGTGGGGAAGGCTCGATTTAGATTAATCTTTCTATTGTTTGCCATTTATTGTAGCTACCCAATAAATGTGTAGCTACATGCACAGTGTTCACACGTTCCCTCTGAGACCTTTCTTTGTGCAGTCTGAAGGTATTGATTGTATACTTCAGGAGGTGCTATATGAACTTCCTTATCTTTGCAGTTTTGCCATCAAGCAGCACTCTGTCACTTAGTAATTACAGTTATTTACAACAGAGCATGTGGCCAGCAGTGAAAGCATGTCGCTGCCCTCCCATAGAAACCAAACAGCCAATATCTTTATTGGACAGATGTGGCATGAAGTAATTAAGTGGAGCACTCTTTCTTCATAGAGAGTGCAGGTCTCTTCTGACCTTTGCCTGTTTTGCACAATTTATCTAGCATGATGTGACATACTTTCCATACTTGGAGGAAGATATACTATTTCGCATCTGGGGGCTTTCTCTTGCTTCTATTATCCTACTAACAAATGCATCACACTCTTTCAGTGAAAGGTCAGTGCATTTCTGTGTTGCGAATAATTGCTTTAACATAAAAAAACAATGGCAAATCCATTTTATGTTGCGACAGAGATTTCAGTGTTGTGTGTTGTGTGTAAACACAAATGCTTTAAAATTCAGTCCCTCTGGAGATATATCTTTGGTAGCATTTCAAATCTTATTAAGGTCATTTAATAATCTTTGATATACCAAATTTAATCTATAGGCTGATATTTTATGTCTTATTCCTACCAAGAAATTTACCCAGTATTTAAATGTGGCTCACAGTTGTGCTCCATTAAATGGAATCAGAGAAGCTAAGAGAGACTATTTAGACAAAACCCATAAGAATAGATCTCTGTTACCTTTAGAGACGAGTTTCTTTGGTTGGTTGGATGGTCTCGGTTTTCTTTTTAGGTTAATGTGAGTCCTTCAGGGAAAGGGTTTCCTCCTATTTTTTTAATCCAGTCTACTTATTCAGTCATTTTTGTGCTTACCTGTACATTGATTGCATATTGTGTTTTTATATTTTCTACATTTTGTTCATAATAATAAAGCAGATTTTTTATAATACATATTTTACCATGTGAACACGTTTCAACAGCAACATCTATTCAACATCTATTTGGTGAATTTGGTGAATCTCTGTGTGGCAGTGGGGTTGCAGCTAATTAGCCATTACATGAAGGGAAAAAGCACAGGCGTTAAACATCACTTTGGAAACGTATGCTCCTTCATAATGGCCAAATTATTAGCTGTCATTTCATGTTCTTGGTTGGCATTCACATTTAAGGAGCGGCATCAAATGACGGCTTCCTCGCGGTTTGACCAACAACAAAATCACACCGTGACATCAAAAGCAAAAGTTGTTGTAATTCTTTATGATTCTAGTCACGTTTTGCTGTTCTGCATTGGTTTACAGACACTGCCTGATTTAAGGTGAATGTTATTCATCCAGCAGTCCAGCCCCAGATTTCATGGATTGGACGACTGTGTTATTGATATTCAGGTCAGCTGAGGTTAATGAGCCTGTGTGGCCATGGGGGGGCCATGCTGTCGACTGTAGGGGTTGGGATAAATAGCTCCCATTAGTTTCACTGCTGCTGGAGACAGAGAGAGAGTGAAATAGAGAGAGGGGGGAGAGACAGAGTGACACGGTAAACGAACCATGACTGGATCATCTACAGCTGGATTACGTCATGAATAATACTCTACCTCATGCCGAGTTTGTCTAGTCTCCGTGTTCAGAAGGTATCTGGTGTTTTTGCAGGGATGGACAAAAATATCAACATTTTAAAGCAATCTGTGCATCAGACTGAACACAATAAGTAATAAGCAATAAGTAATAGCCTGAATTAATATCTCATGAACATAGTTTCATCAATAAATTGCCAATAAGAAGTATTTGTTGCAGAAATCTTGCATTAGATACCAATATATTTTAAATTACTAGTTCATGCTAAATCTGACTAAAAGTTTCTCTATCAGTAAATAGTGATTAATTGTATGACAGTTTGGCATTTAAAAGAACAAGTTGAACATGAGTTTAGCTAATGCTGCTGAAAACAAAAGCCTTTTAGATGAATCTATTTACTCTGCTAGCTTGCTAAAAAGAAAAAGTGAATTCTGACTGCAGAAGAAATCAAGCTGTTACAAAAATAATGTTATTTTTCTGTTACGTGCTGAACCAGTTTCTTCTTAGCAACAGGGGGCCTGTACGGCACAAAGATTGTAGAAAGCATCTCTCTTCTGCAGGTGTTGTTGTGTGTGTCTTGGGGTTACTGCTTTATCTGCTGTGTAATAGGCTTGGATAGCTTGCCTCTGTATCCTACATTTAATTGAATCATTTTGTTTGTCTTCTGGGAGACACAAAGCTGTTTTTCTTTGGCCAGGTCTAGTCTCATTTTCCACACAGATACAGTACAGAAGGAGCACATCTTTCAGAGCTGATGTTGAAGAGACACAAAGGCTGTCTTAGGCTCATCTGAGAGTCAAAATCAATGATTTTGTCATAAATAATTCATAAGTTAGACTAAATGTATCACCACTGCTTTGTGGTAAAATAACACTGATTCAGCATAAAAATCAAAGGGATCGCAGCTTGTGTTTCGTTCTGGGATTTTTGTTTAAACACACTATGTAGTCACATCAGGTGTCTGATCCTATCAGATGTGAAAAGATTTGTGAAAACCATGTCAAATTACATTTCTAAAATTAGCATGTTGATAGCACAACTCATACAATTGAACTTTTTCCACCAAGCAGAATATGTTAAAAAACTACTAGGTAGAGAAGAGCTGGTAACACTTTGACAGATATTTGCTTCTAATGAGGCTGCCTGGATGAAAGAGCTGTGCCAGGCTTCAGTTGTGCGTGTTATCTGAATTCTTGTGGAAAAATGAAATGATCAAACTTCCCAGCAGCTTCACTGGACCACCAGTAGAAGAGGATACTCTGTGAGGCATGTTTGTGTATCATTTCATGAATGTGAATCAGAAAACCAGCAACTGCTCTCTGCAGGCTCAGGATGAATAAAGCCAGAAAGAGATTGAACAGTAATGCCCCTTAAACCAGCGTAAGTCACTGCTGCCTTTCACTGATGATGTCAGACCCAATGTTTCAGTGTTTCATCTTAATTTAATCCAGATCAATATTCTTCTTCCCATCCCGTTTGTTTTTTTTTCTTTCCCAGCGGCATTTGGTGATGAAACACCTGCTGCATCAGAAAATGTGAAACTTAAGAATGAGTAGTCATCAGACACCATATCAATATTGGATTTCACACCTGATGCCTCAGTATAAGCAGCACAGCAGGGGCAGGGTGATGTATAAAACAAGACACGGTAGAGTTCCCACCTCAACCAGGTGCTCTTCCAATATTTAAGAAATAGTTCTACATTTTGGGAAATACACTTATTCATTTTCTGAGGTTTTTATTAGAAGATCAGCAGTGCTTTCACTTTTGGCTGTAAAATATGACGTTCTCACCAGCAGCCTAGATTTAGCTTAGCACAAATACCAGGAGGAAACAACAGGACTGGTTCTGTTCAAAGGTATAAAAAAAAGAAAGAAAGTATGCACTTTAGCGCTTTTATTTTTGTATTTAGTTAGCTTTAGGTGTGATAGTTGGTGGATTTTGTTATCTTTGGACAAAACTAACTGTTTCTCTGACTATCTGGACATCCTCTCATTTAACCCAAAGGTCAAACTTTTCCTTTAAAGCGTATCACAATATGATGCTTTAGTGGTGCAAATGAAACTGGACCGTTTTGTATCTCTTTTTTTATTGCATTTTAATCCTAGAATTACATCATACAAAAACCTTCCTAACTGCCTTTTCATGTTCATTTCAGACAATAAAGTCATTTGTCACAATTCATAATGTTCAAATTGATCATAACGGTGGACAGTAAATGGAAAACATCACTAATTGCCCAGCGCCACTGTTAACTCCATAAACCACAAACCACTAACAATGCCGGGGATGGTACTCACATTTATTTTCATTATTGAATAATCTACTCAGTATTGTCTATATAACGTCTGAAAATAGTTTAAATTAATGATCATTTCCCAGTGCCCGAGGTCTTGAGATATTTTGTATTATCAAGCTGGAAATTCAAAACCCAAAGATGCTTAGTTTTTACTGCTGAAATGTTTGCGTCCATGTGGGATCAGACATGATGTGGGTGCTGGAGAAGCTGACACTGTGTCTAAGCAGCGCTCATTTTCCCTTCTCCAACTGATTAAGACCAATCCAGCGTTAACCCCATCTTGGCTTCCCCTTTCAGGATTACCGCAAATCTGCTGTTAATGACTGATTGTGGTGGTGCTGCTGCTGATTGTGTTTGTGTGTGGAAGCAGTGATGATGGTGGTGGTGGTTGTAGGGGGGTTGGGGTTGCTGGAACAACATCTTGTTTTTGAAGTCCACCACTCTGACCGCTCTATCATCCTCTCCTCCACCCTATCCTCTTTTCTCTCTCGTTTCTCCTCCCCCCACGTCACTGCCCCCTTTGCCTTGGCTGATAAGGGAAGACGTTTCGATAAAGTTACCCGCTTGATTATGCAGCGCACATCAGGCCAAGCAGGGAAAAGGAGGGGTTTCACTCACTTCCACTTAGCCCACAGCACCCTAAAGGGGTTATGGGGTCATGATAAAAAGCGCAAATGACAGTGTTGGTCATCGGAGTGCAGCAGTAAAAATCCTTGAATCTGCCCGCAGCAGCTTCTACTTGGCGTTAATGTGATTTCTGATTTCAGAGCTACAGGGTTGAGAAGTCTAAGGGGAGTTAAAGCAGAGATTGAAATTCAGCGAGCAAAGGAAAGCCAAGTGGGGGGTGGTGATGGAGGTGGCGACTTGACAAGAAAGCCCACCAAAATCAAACCACAAGCAGTAATAGCTCTGGCAACGTCTTGGGTGTGATTTATGGGAGAGAAGAAATGGCCTTGTTTGAGGGCTGTCACGTCTGGGCCCTGTGATTTACTGTGATGACTGGAGCGCTCTCATTACATGTATTCAGGCTGTGAAGATAAGACAGGAGAGGTAGGAGGCCCCATTAATACTGATTATAAAAGCATGTTGCCTTTCTGTGTGGTGCCGGTCTGATGGCTTTTTACAGTATATCAATTCAGAGACAGTTCTTAATGGGGTAGATGGGATTGCTTCTGTTACCATGTGCTGTGACGCTATAATGAGGCTCCGTGTCGTCTCCCCTAATCTCTTAAGTGCATCTATTAAGATCATTTATGATTTACGAGTTATGGAAATTTTATTTGAAGCAGCAATATAGATGTAGAGTAAAGTGGGCTTAGAAAGGGGCAGAGTGAGTGAGTTTTAGATAAACTTATTTTTTCAGCACTTTGTCCGACTCCAGGACATGAATGTCTTTAATAGATGAGCAAAGCACACCAGGTCTTCGTTCCACAACAGCGGTGTTGTTCCAGATTAAAATGAGTGTTTGCATAGTTTCATTGCCGGTCACAAAAGGCCCCCTGCTGCACACAAACTGCTCCTTTTGAAAGGTGTTGCTAGGATACAGGCCAGCGTGAAGATGAAATCCCCTATGTATTGCTTTCCTGCAGCTGTACAGCTTGGACATTATGTCCAAGTTATTGTGCATTTGGCACAGTTTTACACTATGTCTGCAGGTCTTAATTGTTTTTTTGCGTGCGGATCCATGTGTGCCAGTGTGTATATGTATGAAAGCTCAGTTGTACAGTACGTGCAGTTTTGTTTTGGTCATGCAAAGCTACGGCGGCTCTTTTCTGTGATAATACATTTTCTGTAATAAGGCTCTGTTTGTCTGGTGAGCGCTGAGATCTCAATCCTGCTGTCACACCTCTGAATCTCTGCCAGCTGACACCTCAGGGTGTTCACAAAGAATCAATAGTGTCTGCCTCATGTTCAATTACACTCTAATAAACACTCACCAGTCCAGCAAGACGCTGGAATGAATGGGCAGGTCTGCTAATGCTGAACTGATGCTGAGCTCTGTGTTACCAGCAAATGAAAATATAAAGGTGTTATATTTGGTTGTGGAGTTTTGACTCATTCCCTGAACAAGAGTGCAGCTTGGTCAAGCACTGAACATTCAAAGTTGAATGGACTAAGACTAAATAAAATTGTCATCATGCAAATGAGACATTTTCCACAATAGTTCTTAAAATGTCAGAAGACTTGATAATGATGCCTTCGATTATTCTACTGTATCACCTGACACAAAAACTCTTCAGGCTTCTCTGACATTGCAATTAATTGCATGTTTAATTGGATAAGTTGAGTAAAATGATTAATTTTGTTGGTTAGATATAAAATATGAAAATATATATTATAAAATTAAGATTCTTTATACAATACAACTTTTATTTGAATTAAATAACTTTCCACGTTTGTGCAGGAAGGTGCAAGGCTCATGTTTTTTCAGTAAGTCGAAGAATAAAGAATATCTGTAATGTTCAAAGATGGAGTCCAAAAGATGTGCTTTAATGTGATCAGATGTGTGGACGGCGTGCTAATGTAACGTCGGGTTGATGGGTACAGAGTCAGTGTCGGAGCGGAGCATGGGCCTTGTTGATGAGGCCAGCTGCAGTCGGGATGAAAATGCTCTTATGGCGCAAGAGGTTTTGGTCCTGATGGGCTGCAGCCTCCTGCCAGAGGGGAGTGTCTGAAGCTGTTTGTGTCTGGGATGGGAGGGATCGGACACGATCTTTCCTGCATGCTCGAGATCCTGGAGGGATGGTAGATAGAAGCCAATCACCTTCTCTGCGTAGCAACTGATACGGCCTGCCCTTGTCCTTGGCATTGGCAGTGGCAGCAGCGCACCAGATGGTGATGGAGGAGGTGAGGATGGACTCAATGATGGCAGTGTAGAAGTGCGCCATAATTGTCTTTGGCTGGTTAAACCTCCGCGGCTGCCACAGGAAGTATATGCTCTGCTGCACTTTTTTGGTGATGTTTACCTCCTACTTGATGGTCTCCAGAAACAGAAGGACACAGCATTCAAGTGCAGGGTGACTGATGGGGGGCGGGTGGGGCTGAGTTCTTCCTGCACTAGGTTACCAGATGGTCAGCCTCCCATCTGTCGACAGTCTCATTCCCACCAGAGATGAGCCCGGCGAGGGTGGTGGCATCCTCAGACCTCTGGAGCTCGATAGACTGATGTTGCAGCTGTTGGTATACAGGGAGAGGAGCAGAGGGGAAAGGATGCAGCCTGGGGGGCATCCGGTGCTGATTATCCAGGAGTCACAGTCATGCTTTCCTCAGCTTTATATGCTGTCACATAGGAAATCTGCATACTTGCAGCTGGAGTCTCAATCTCAATCAGTGGGGATAACGTAGGACAATTTTAAAAGCATCCTCGCATATGTTCCTGCAGTCAAGGCACCGAGGGATGAAGTGCGGGGTCGTGTTTACTGCATCATCTCCAGAGCTTCTGGCTCTGTAGGCGAACTGTTGGGAGGGGGTCTGTTCTGTGGAGGAGTTCTCATTCCTCCTCGTGTCTCTGTCAGCACTCTGCACTCAGACAGCTGTTTCTTCTCATATTATGTTACTGGGCATGAGGATGCGCTTGTGGTTCCTGGTGTGGTGTTAACGTCTTGGGGGCAGTGAATGAGCAGCGGCATGCCTGTTCGGCTAAACCAGTGCTCAGGGTTTCCCCTGGCATCTGTCCAGATGTCATTCATCGGGTGCCAACCTGTCAAGGAGCTTGCGCCTCGGAGGCTGACAGGAAGCAGACACACAGTGAAGATGCTGCTGCATTATTTGCAGGGAGTGGCTGGTGAAGCTTATGTGCTATAACACAGGTTTATTCTATTGCAGTTTTCATGTCACATACACAGTAAGGCTACAGTAGGAGGCAAGATATTTGATTTTTGGAATTTGTGATGAGTATTTTTAGAGAAAATGTGTAGCTTCGTATTGCTCGTCTATGTTTTACTTTGCTTATATGCTGTAAGAAAATATGTTGTGCTGGGCATGATGTCCAACAAACAAATCCCACTTTATTTTCTATGAGTTTACTTTTTTGCTATTGAAGTTTGAGCCAAAGAAATATAAATAAATGATATAATAATATATTATTACAGCTGCTGTGTATGTTTTGATGTTATAGTAAATCCTGAAGGGCAGCGCAGGTTTTATAATATTCCAAGAAATTCACAGTACCTGATAACACATAGATTTTCTTATGTTTTGAGTCTTTCTGTTTTCTGTTATCTCTTTCAGGAAAGCCAGGCAGTCCTGCTAATGTCCCTTCAGCTCAGCTTCTAGCTATAACCCCACCAGGTGGTCCTCACTTCAACATCATGCTGCACCTCACCCTGCTCCTCCATCTCCTCGTCCTCTCACGCTCCCCTGCCGGTCAGTACCACATGCAGTTTTATAGGCAATGGCTAAAATCCATCTACAAAATGCACCTTTCAGAGATACAGTTGAAATGAAAATCTTTTCAATTTTAGATTTTCATTTGGCTATGTAAGTACATCTTATTAAACTGGATGCCATTAGTTCAGCAGCTCTCGTAAAATCCCCTCTTCAAACAGTACTGGATAGCAGCATTCAGATGTTACAAGGACTGAACTCTTGACTATTTTTACTCACAAGTCCTTCATTCGTCAGGTGTCACTGTCTAGTTTCTCAAATCTCAATGCAGTGTTCATCATATCCTCATATGCAACTATAAAAACAAATTGAATTGAGACTTTGATTTGTGCTTCCAATTTGAAAGTATGAAACTCACACAGGTGGCAGGCAACTGGTATTCCTGCACACGTCGTAGCTGGATTGTCAGGGTGAATGGCGTATGAGACGGACAGGGTGTTAACAAGCTGTTAAACTGCCAGCTTTAACAACGTAGTAATTGTAATCATACAGGCAGTGATTCAGGGTGCTTCAGGCAAGAAAAAAGAAATCTGATATCAGTGACAAGAGTAGAATGAGTTTAATGTCAGGTGTGAATGCAGACGAATGAAATCAGATCTAGATACATTAGAGACATGATTCACATGTTAAGGCCAACTAAAAAAAATTGTAAAAAGCTACAAAGCTACAGTATATTTGACAGGCCTACCTGGATAGTCATGTGCCTTGGAGGGCCTCGAGTTTGCAGGTTTTCATTCTTTTTTTGTGTGATATGGCTGTGCAGTCAGCTATGCTGGAAACAAAGCAAAGTGGTCAGAAAACAGCAGGCATGAAAATGACCTGTCTGAAAAAGATACAACCACCTCTATGTTCCCGTACCTTAGGCCATTCTCACTTGTTTCAGATTTGATTTCACATGAGCCAAAAGAAAGCGGTGCTTGAATTGGGAATTCTTCTGGCGTCACACCACATCACTTTCAAACAGACTCCCTCTGAGATCTGGAAGATTTATCTGTCTTTTTCACCCCCCCACCACCACTCCCCACCTCTTGTGTTATTATGGGTGAGTTCATCCAAGGGTTTGGCAGCACTACAGCTCAAGCTTAGAATATCCTGTTGAGAATGTGCTCACATACGTCTACAGAAGAAAAATGGGCAGATAAATGCTGAAAAACAACACATACATGGTTGCACCCATAAACTCAGTACGGTTGAATTGTATGGCTGCTCTATCGAAACAGACAGCAGCCAACCAGTAGGCCCGGGTTGTTATTGTAGGTAGAGAACATCGACTTGACATTTCTGTTTAGCTCCAGCAAGAACAAACTTTGATGGTTAATGTGACATAAATGCTACAGAGCAAAAGTCAAGCACACACACTATCTTACAACTTCAGTATAGACTATCAGTGGGCTTATAGTCAGGTTAACATACAATATACACACACAAAAGAGTTTATTATTGTTTAATCATCATTTTGATGTGATTATTTTCTACCCTCTGAAAATTCAAATACACTGTCTCTGTAATTAAATCCTCTTTTACTCAAGGCTGACCACAGAGGTTTCTGATTTATTGTGAAGGACAGGATGTAGTAGATTTCACAGAGATGGCCTCCAGCCCAAAGCGGGTTTCCAGCCATTCATCACATTCTCAGCAGCAAAAAAAAAAAAGAAAAAAGGATTATATCAAAGACCTGCACCTCTCTGAAGAAAATGTTATGACAATGATTTGATCCAACTTTCTTGTTGTATCGTGTGAAAAGAGAGAGAGAAATACAGCTTAGTAACAAGTTATTGAGATGTGAATGTCAGCAGTCATACACACTCTGCGTCACGGTTCAATATGCTGACATATGTTTTCTCTTACTGTTACAGATGCATCAGTGAACGGGGAGCTACCTGACTTTTATGGAGGTAAGACTCATAATACAAAATAATTATTATTACTTCCAACACCAGAAACACAATACTTCCAATGCTGTTTTAAGATATAAGGTTATGGAGAGGAGTTTTTAATAATGATGAGAATAGATGCTTCTTGGTTTTGATATTGGCATTTTGCTCTGCACAGCGAGCTTTCAAGCTCAGCTGAGAGACTCCATGATGTACCGCATTTGATGTTGATGGAAATTCAACTTACATGCCACATTTGTGCTTTTCTTGTGGATCCAGCGATTCCTTGTATGTTATTGAGTTGTAATCTGTTTCTGCGTAAATATTCATAAAATGTTATTGGTAGTGATACGTTTTAAAGCTTAAGGCCAACCAGGAGGTTACAGTGTGTTTAATAAGCAGTAAAAGTCAAGGTTGACAAGTGATGTGTTTTTATAACATGTGGTCTGTCAGATGACCCTGGATTTGAGGGATTCCTATCACATACCTGAGATGTGAAAAGCAGGATTAGTTTTGATTTGATTTATAGTTTTCAAAATAGGGGAGAACAAGCTACATCTTTTTAGTGGTAGCTTGATGAGATTCTGACCTTGGGAGTCCAGAGGAGGAAATAGGCTGTGATTCATACTATTGTCAAGGCTGCGCTGCTAGATTCATTTTAGCAGAGAGAGGCTTTTTTTTGTTTTTACTAACATTATTCAGTCAAAAGCTTCTTAAAAGACCTAACAGAAATTCCTGCTTTGTCGTAGCTTTAATTAGGTCTTGATGCTCAGACAGTGCAAGAATAATGAAGTGTGCTGGAGAGTAGACGCACGGGAAAGCCCAAACGCAGACAGCTCAATAACTTCAGAGCTATTTTCTGAAGCGAGCTTACCGGCAGGCAGGTAGGTAGGTGGCAGGTAACGGACAAGCATGTTCAGGGTAACAAAAACTCAAGGCAAAATTACTGTACAGCGAAACAGGAACAAAGAAACCAGGCGCATCACAACTAGGACCAACGGGCAGTGGAGCGCAGGAAATGGTCAGGTATGTTTGTGAGTGAGGCTGACGAGGGAAGTGGAGACAGATGAGAGGGTGCGGGGTGAGGAAACTGATGAATAGATGGGTGCTGCAGTCAGGTGATTGGAGAAGAACGGGCAAGTCTGAGGACCCTCTGAGGGATGCATGAAACACAGCAAAGAAGAGGCGTGAGGATTTAGAGAGGGTGCAACAAGCTCTGACAGCTAGAGAATAGTGCACCAGCATAAAAAAATAAAATACAACCCTCTTAACAAATGAGCAATGCTGTTAAAGATATTTTAGAAAATAAATAGATACTTAATGAAAATGTTTCTCTTCTTAAATTTAACAGAAATATTCTACGTATGTACTGAAATGCAATGTAAAAAAGTATGACAGATCCAGATCCCCATCCTCTGCCCACTGCAGCCCCCGAGGTGGTAAAACTACAGTAGTATCTGCCTGTCAGGATCCGTTAAGGGACAGGCAGTGACAGATGGCTCCCTTTCTTATGGTCCACAATAGGACATGAGAAATGAAAATCTATCTGGAGGTCATGTTTCTTTCCACTGTTGCTATTTTGAGATTTTCTTCTGCTTGCAGATGTAGATTAATCCTAATGGAGACGGTTAGAGTCCAAGACGTTGCCCTCCGCTGCGTACATGAGTCTGTCTTGGTCAAGATCAAACAAATCATTTAAAGCAAGCAAATCAACATGTTATATCTCATTTGCTTAATATGTACATAAAAAAATAAAATGATAATGTTAGGATTTTATAGTGGGTTATGTGCCAGACTATTTCTTAGCAGGGTGCAATTTCTTGTGAGGTTGCCAGGCAACCAACAGAAACTCCAGGAAGTCACTGTTCCCGGCCAAGAAATACTCCAGAAATAGTCCAAATTGATCTTTTTTCATCTAACACCCTGCAAGAAAGTAAAGAACCATATTTCCCAAAACGTTGTAATTTCTTTAAGTTCGGCGTGTTGGGAAGAGGAATATGAAATACCAATACCAAATCAAAGGTTGCACTCTCTCCAAAAATACTGTAAATATCTCTTCATAAATAATAGATTGAGCAGTTTGATTAATCAGAGAGCCTTCCTGTTCTGCTGTATAGAGTAGGCTCTCGTACTGTACTGTCAGTGTTTACTGCTAAATCTGTGTAAAAGTGGTACTGTGTGTGTTATTCTCTTGGAAAAAAAATTAAATGGAGGCAGGCTGTCAGCAAGGGGTAAATTGGAAAAAGGAAGGCTTGCTAATTCGTTGCTTGGGAACAAGTTGTGTTTCTGGATGTAGGCTGAAATGTTGGTGGATCCAGAGAGAAGTGAAATGTTTTTTTTTCCATTTCTCTTTGTTTCTTTTCCTCCACCTTTTCATTTTGTTTTTTTCTCCATGAAGCATCGACGCTAGATGACTTTTACAGTCTGTGCGCCGGCCTGGAGTGTCACCTCCTGGACACTTTGACATTATCTCCTCTTGTCTAACACAGCGTGATGCAGCTACACCTCTGCTGAATGTTTTTGATGCTGAACACAGCAGTCTGATATTCTGCTGAGTGTTTAAGGTCATTCGGCACTATGAAAATGTGAGAAAATGCCGCTTTGGCTTTAGAATTTAAATTATTTGCCAATATCTTACGAAGAGGAAGAAATAGTCCTGGCAAGAGGCAGAGTCGAGGTCAGAGCATTGTGTAGGTGGCCCTCTGGTTGCGACACACTACTCTCTTTTTTACAGCTTATCATTCAGCCCAGAGCAATGTGAATGCGACTCAACTCAGAGAGTCTCTGTGATGCCAAACATTCGCCCCCTGCAGGCTTGAAAGACGGCTGTAAAAAGTCAGAATGTCAGATAACTTTTCAGCTGTATGGTCAGTACTTTCCAAACACTCACATTTTGCCAAGATACGTCTTAACAAGACACTTCTCGATCCTTAGACGTGACCTTGTTCAGCTTTTGAGCTTTGGAGCCTTTGCAATGGTCTGAATGTTTCCTCTGCAGTTCATTGAAAGTTTTAACTGCAACCATCAGTAGATCAATGGAAATTTAATCAACAACTATTTTAAATGTGAGGAATTGATGCTTTTCCTTTTTGTTCATGATAGTAAAATTGATATTTTTGGGTGCTTGGACTATCAGTCAAACAAAACAAGTCAAACGTGGACCTGGATTCAAATTCACATGTCTCTCTCATATATATTCTGTTCATACAAGAACTGCTCCGTTGCAGCCGCCATTTCAGAGAGTAATTGTTTTTGACAGCAGTTGTGATAGCACAGCTGGCACCACACTGAGCATACACTGACCGACACGGGCACACTTATGTCCACATCTCTGCTAAATATTTGGGTAAACTGAACAATTATTTATTTAACATATGAAATAAAAAAAAAGTGGATTTCTACTCCAGGGTCCATTTGGTCTGTGACCATGCCTCATTATGTGGCTCAAGGGCTTGTGGGTAATTATTGCCACACCGTGCGTTTGGTGCTTCCGGGAAACAATATGTTTTCAGCTCCTCTTGGACACTCTCTTGGTCATGCAAATAAACCATGCCACAGATGTAACACGCAGCTGTGAGCAAAGTTAAATTCATCAGAGGACCGAGGTCTACTGGGATTTTGTGTAATTATGTGACTATTGACTAGATGCAAAAAAGCATACAAAGTATTTGTTTAGCTAAATGAGAGCTGCAACCCCTGAAAAAGCTGGAAATTTTGACAAAAGACAATAACAAGAAACTGATTTAACAAATACGACAGATTGCAGGTGTTTTATGCTCGCGTGTAGTATAACGTTTCAAGTCAACAATTCATTGTCACGCTCCTAAAATTTTATCTAAAACCTGAATGAATAATTGATGTCTCATTAAAAACTGATGGTTGTGAACATAGCAGGCTCCTAAAATAACAAGCTGTATGGTGTTTTGAATTCAAATGAGAGTCTAAACGTACCTGCTCTAAACTGAACAGGAGTCTGTGTTTGATAATAAAGTCAGACCCTGGAGACACAGTGCATCTAACATGCGTGAGAGCGTCTTTCTTTCCTTTTTTGTATGGACATGGCCTTCCCTGAGAGTAACTTTTTATGTGTTTTTTGAAGGGAAAAAAGGAGAACCTGAGAGACTCACAGACGTAGAGAGAGAATAAATCAGAGACTGAAAGATGGATGAGCTTTGGAGAATTGGAGAGAGACTCTCTTTGTTTTGGACAAAACATATCAGGATGTTTGGGATGAGGCTGGAGAGAGTTTCCAAGAGAATACACGAAGCAACTGACAGTGGGAGGCTTTGAGAAATGGAGAAAGAGAGAAAATGGATGATTTGATGATTAAAAAAAGAAAAGATTTCTGGTTCAGTCTCTGTAACTCAGGCTCAGTTGTGCTTTGAGTTAAATGTCAAAATTTGCATACTAACGTGCACACAATGACAATGCTAACTTGCAGATTTTTAGTAATACTAATTCTGACTATTTCACTAATATTTGTGATCATCACCAAACACAAAGCAGAATTCACAGAAGTCCTGAGCACACGCTATCAACTAGGTGCCATTATTTGGATTTTTTTGTGCCCACCCACCTCATGGGTATTAATATGAGATATTTCACTTGGTAAGTGAAAGCATTTGGGCCTATATGAAACATTAAAGGTTCACCAAAGTCATTAGGGTTTCACTTTTTTGGCATTATGGACATCGATATCCAAACTTGAATGCAATGTATCCTTTAGTTTTTGAGGCATTCAGCCAAAAAAAACTTAAAGTGTCACCCTCATGGAGACACAGTTGGATCCCAGAAGTCACATTTCAGCCTGGTGGACCATGAATGTCTAGTTGTGGATATATTTCAGTCTCTACTAAAGTGTTTGACCAACTGACTCACTTTGTCATCCCTGGAGCCATGCAGCCAGCATGGATAACTAGAGAGTTAAGAGACCTTTAGGAACCTTCTTGGAAGTGGATGTAGAAGGAATTCCAGAGTAAAGAAAGAGGACCAGGGCGTGACAGGATATAGGTTAGAGAGATGGACGGAGGACAGAGGAAAGCTGCAGAGAAAGGAGGAAGAGAGAATGTAAGAGGCCTGTGTGTGTCTCCAGGCAGTGGGCCTTAAGTGGCCTGCTTTAACACTCCCCTTCACCATCTGTCACATCCCACATTACAGGGAAAGGATGGGAATGGCACCAGTGCTCATCTCTCTGAGTTACACTCCAACTGCTACTTCAGCACTGCACCAGTGCCTCAGTAACGCCCCTCCTCCCGCCCATCCCACATGTATATTTCATATTTACATCCAGAGCATTTATGTGACACTGATGGAGAGCAATCTAAGTGCAACAGTAAAATAGGGTCACTGTAGTACTTTTTCTCCGCTCATCCATGTGAGTCTCTTTCTTTCAATTTTCTTTTTCTTGGCTCTTTTCTTTTCTTTCTCCCTTGTTACCAGAACAGAGTTTCCCACTTAATTTGCCGTCCATCAGTCCCACCATGCCCCATTTATAGTATGTTTAATTCTCTCTCAGCCAGCAGTAATTCAGAGTCCTTGGGATTTGCATCAATGTCATGCACTCACACACGGTTGGCTGCCGGAGTAGCTCGAGTGGGAGTGGATCCTGTCTTCTAACGTCTTAATTGCTGCCTCCTGGTTGGCCGTCCTGGTGCGAGAAGGGTACAGCTAACTTGCCGATGTGGTTGCAAGTCTGCCTTCCAACTGGCTAGGATTATAAGATTTTTAATTCCTTTTGCTCTCTCGCAGCAGAGGCAAATAAAAATGCATCTGGTTCACTGATGTTTAACTGCAGCGTATTGGAGATTACTGTACGTCAATGTCAAGCGCTCACACACGTTCGACTGCTGAAATGTAATTTATTCTCGCTTCATTTTCCTATTATTTTGCGCAAACATATTGGCCTGTTGTGGTTGGAAATAATGATGAAAATGCAGAATATTAGAATATAAGCATCTTTTGTTCAGGTTTCTGAAGCTTGCTCGCTGTCAGTCAATATGACATTTCAGAGTGAGTGAGTCCTAAGCGCCAATGCAGGCCTGGTGAGAGGGATCGAATAGAAGCAGGATATTACTGTCTGAAAGAGCAAGCCTCTCCCCATTGAGGTGTCAGCTGTGCTCTCTTAGAACTCAGAGACGCTGGGGAATAACACACATGTGTACACGCACAGACTCGCACACGCTTCACATTTGTATTCCTGCAGTCACCTACACACACTCTTGATCTGAGAGAATAATCAGCGTTTGAGAACATTTCACCTCATTGCTTATTCATAGCCTGGCATTGTGTTTATGTCTTATTCATGCCACTGCTCGTGATGTCTGTCTGTTTTAATGAGTAATTGGGGCTAATTGTGGGTGTGCGTTGATGGTGTAAAAGGCAGATTGAACCAAGAAAGGCATTTTCATCAAGGGGACTCTTCTCCCTGGATTTCCTCCCGTGCAACTGCTTCACATCGCTGAGGATAACACGCGCCGTGTGAAGGAGGTCTGGATTATGCTAAGTCAAGTAACAATATCACACCTGCCCCGCAACAGATGAATGTTTCACTGCGGTTTGACACCTGAGTGAGCACATCACTGTCATAATCAGTGTGATGTTGTGATTTGGATCAAAGCTCATTACTCTGCATCATACGTGAAAGAGAGGGTTTTTTTTTTTTGGGTGAATTCAAGTATCAGATTAGCCAAAGCCAAAAGCACAATTTTTCATAAACCAGCTCCTGAGCCATAGAGGCATGTGTGCGTCCTCACGGGAGCAATCTCACAGTCCACTCAGTATGTTTTCTTCTTTGTCTTACATCTGCACCCTGCTGTCTCGTTTTTGATGGAACTGCCCCAGAACTGCCAGACAGGCGCTGCGCTCTGACACCTTGATATTTCCTGTTTGTAATTCTGACCCAGCTTGTCGTTATTTACCCTGCTCTCGTTTGTTTGTTGTCGGCAGACGAAGCCACAGGTTACGGGCCGGTGTTTGAGGAGCAGCCGGTGGAGACCATCTACCCCGAGGAGTCACCCGAGGCAAAAATCACCATGAGCTGCCGGGCCCGGGCCAGTCCACCTGCTACATACAAGTAACATATGTTCCCCCTAAACCCAGTCTCATTACTACCCGCTGCGCATTCTGTGCGCTTCCCATCGCTCGCCATCTCTCAGGCTGTATTCAGACTGCTTTAGGATCTGCCTATAAATGCTTAGTGCATGATTGTGTGATTTTTTTTTTTTTTTTTGCCAATCTCACATAATTTTGCTATTGTCATGCGGGCTGCACAGCTCATTTTGTTTGCAGTGGCAGATGTTTGTTTTTTCCCTCATGCTAACCATAATTTAAATGCCCAAATTTGACACGCCTGAAAAAACCCCCACCTAATAACAAACAAGATGCTGCTCCTTCAGCAGCGGCACAGACAGCGCCGCCGTAGTGTCTCCACCTCATTTTGCTGCTCCAAATATAAAGCGTTTTGCATGATCCATTTCAATTTAGATGTAAATGTATGTAAATCATATCGCTTGGCATCCCTCACACCCTTGAATCGGTTTCACTGTCACAGAGCCCAGAATTAGATGTCAGAGGGGAAAGAATTAGCTCTGACCACAGCTGGTATTAAGTGTTTAAGAGGGTTCATCTACAGTACAGTTGAAACATGAAATTTGTCATGGCTTTCATATAGAACATCTCTCAATTTTTAAATTCTTACAGTATGTGTAGATGGTTTTTGTGTGGCAGAGCAGCCATAATGCAAACTCTGGTCAGATTTTGGGGGCCAAACGGGGGCCAAAGGTCAAGTGTTTACCACATAAGAACAAAAAAGCTAAAAACTAAAATACAAAGCACTAATGCAGCGACCCAATATGTTTTCTTTGTTACAGGTGGACGATGAACGGCACAGAAATCGACTTGAATGCAGAAGGCAGCCACTACAGTTTAGCAGGAGGCAACTTGATCATCAGCAACCCAATTAAAAGCCAACATGTCGGGAAGTACTCCTGCTCGGCTACCAACACGTACGGCACGGTCATCAGCCGAGAGGCCTCAGTCCAGTTTGGATGTGAGTGTCCCAGATGTGAACCCGCATTAAGGCTGCGATGATGTACGAGGCCATGCAGATTGGACAGAGAACTGCTCCGGCGCTGTTCTTTCATGCATATTAAGCGCGCTGAAATTGCAAGAGCAGCTGGGACAAATCATAAGTGGTGTGGAAAGTGCAATTTGTGAATGGTCTAACTAACGATGCCACCATGGCTAATGCACTGTATTATTAAAAACTACAGCTCAATTTCGAAAGCGGTTGTTGAACTTTATTCAGTCCTTAACCCTAACAGTTTGCTATAGGAGATGCTCAGATGTGAATGTCTAACAGCAGTCTGTGATTGACTTTTGTGCCTGTCTGTTTGTCTGTCTCTCTAAGACCTCGACCTTTTCTCATCGGAGGAGAGGGAGTCGGTGTACGTCAAAGAGGGACAGGGGGCGGTGCTGCTCTGCGCTCCCCCACCACATTATCCAGGTACAGCGCGCGATAACTAGGTGCTTTTCTGCCGAAGTCTCTTTGCAAGATTATTTTCAGCCTCCTTCATCATGCAGTATTATCACCTGATTGATAAGTGGGCGGATGGAGTGGAGAGTTTTGCAAGGCTCTCCATCAGGTAAACTGATGATTATACATTTCCCATATATTTGAATTAAAGTGCGACTTTAGACGCACAAGCCTTTTCTCATCTACATATCCACTTTCAGGTGTTCTTAAAACTGGTGAACTACATATTTTAAATGACCCAAAGATAATGTGTCCCTTGCTGAATCTTATTCTTCACCTTCTTAATGTCCTCTTAACTATAAAAATTACAATGTCACAAACTCACTGTCTTATTTTGAGTTTCAAGTATTGTTTTTTCTCTGTTTACAGTCATCCTCATGCTGGCTTTTCTTCTGCTCGCCCATGGATGTAAATGAAAAACAAAACAGAGAGCTCAGCTCACCAGTCTCACATTTAATGCAAGCCAGTGTGTCATTACAAGGGTTGTTTGTGCTCCCTTCTCTTACTGGCCTAATTTTTTCCCCAGCCTTTTTAAAAAAATTTTTTTAATGTATTTGCTTTGAGCTTATAAAGTTTTTTTTATAGTATGGCTTTTATTTTGCCTGTGCCATCAACTAAAAAAAAGAATTGTACACATATTTCATATTCATGCTAATGCAAATCAGTCAAACACAACAGTCTGAAAACATTGTTAGCTCTCTCTCCAGTGCATCAGAATTACATCAACAGGCCAATGTGCCCACAGTCTCCCTCTATTATCCCTCTCAGATAAAAGAACTGTTAGATTTCATCTGAAAGGTGAATAGATGCCTGAATAATAAACCCACCCAGCACCAAAGATTTGTGCTATTTTTATTTTGCATGTATTCAGATCATTCAAAGTGAGCCAGCTTCACACCCCGTCCCTTCGGCTCTTTCCAGAGCTTTTGCTGTGTGTCCCGGGCGTTGATTGACATGTGGCGTTTTGTCGTGTTTCTTTCTCTGCAGCCGAGCTGTCATTCCGATGGATCCTCAACGAGTTCCCCACTTTCATCCCGCTGGACAAGAGGCGTTTCGTTTCCCAGATAACGGGTAACCTCTACATCTCCAAAGTGGACTCCTCGGATAGCGGCAACTACTCCTGCATTGCATCCAGCCAGTCCATTTCCAAGAGCGTCTTCTCCAACTACATCCCCCTCGTACCTCTGGCTGAACGTTAGTACCTCACTTCCTATGACTAACTGTCATTCTATTTCTATTTCTTTTTTCATTACTGACCTTTGTATAAATTGTGATCACATGAAGCAGTTTGAGATGTCTGGTTGTATGCTGTTTTACACCAGTGATGTTAAATGACCCACATAAAAGCCCAAATAAAAATCTAGGTTGGTTTAATTATTCTGTACGAGATTGATCACAGTATGATATTTGGGCCACAATATCATTTGCATTTAATGCCTAACCCTAAACATGCAGAGATCTACTGTTTTTTATTTATAGATATACTTAAATCCATTACAACAGTGACATACGACAAAGAAATTGAATAGATGTCTCTGTGATAGTCACAAATCCTTAATGAAGTGTTGTATCTAGGCTGTAAATCTTTTTCATGTTTACCAGAAAAATGTGTTGTGAGTATAAAGCAGGAAAGTAAGTGTCTCTTAAAGGGATGAGTTTCAGAAATAGGCTTGAAGATAGGAAGTGACTCCGGCTGGTCCCAGCAAAATACTGCATTGATTTTTTTCCCCTCGTCCCTACTGAAGAACCATGTTTAATTACAACAGTGCTTGTTAAATGTGATAAGGTCGTGCCGCCGTTGTCGACTGCTCAAATGTGATTTACAGGAACAAATTAGCTCAGAAGTACGCTGCCACACGTGAACTCCCTTTAAGACAAAGTAATATATGTTGTGAATGGGAACATAAACAGCCCCTGATAGAGAGATCACAGAAAAAAAGCGGTGTACTTAAGTTATTAATGCTCTGCATGTGTGCGTTTGCATATCTTAGTGGTACAAACACAAAGCCGGTCTATTTTAACATTTTCCTCAGGGCAAAGAGGTTCCCAGAATTCCTTGCTTTTTCCATTGTTTGATATTAATTTTCAGGCTTATATAATTTTGCCCAGCTTCAACTATGGCAACTTGTGTTTTCAGTTCTACTGTTATAACTGGGAACACAAACTTAAATATTGTGTCCTGATGAAGAGGTCAGGATTAGAATAGAGCCAACCTGTTGTTTGGGTCCTCTCATGCATATGTTTATTATGAGATACCTTCTGGGTATGCTGTGGCCTGTATTTAATTTTATTTTTATTTAGTGTTTTTGTCTGTCTGTGTGTGTTTGTGTGTGGGCACAGGGTAACTTTGCATTTTGCCAAGGCTTTTTATATGTGGAGACAAATAGGAAAAATAGGAAAATGACATTTGCATTTTTTATGATTATGATTAATCCTCTGAGGTATGAGTCATCTACATTGTATGCTAAGTTTGTCAACATCAGTAGTAATATAAGGGCAATGATATATATATTTGCAGCATCCTAATTTTTTAGCACGTAAACACCATATTATGATTTTAGAAACAGGGATTAATCCTCACTAAATTAATGCATGATCATTTTGAATTCTTGAATTCTTCTTTATTCTTTTCTGTTGTGTTTTGTTATCAGGGGGCACCAGAAAATATCCTGCCGACCTCAAAGTTAAGTTCCCGGACACCACTGTTCTGGTGGGGCAAAATATCACTCTGGAATGCTTTGCTTTGGGGAAGTAAGTGTGAGATGTTATTGTTTTCTTCTGTTTGTTTGAGCACACAGTTTATGTATGCACCGTTTGGACTAAAAGGTTTAATGAAAATCTGGTATCGGCCAGAGAGTCTCATCCTCTAAGTTTCAAATGACATCAGACTGGTCTCAGTGGAGAAGAAGTAATAGAGGTGTATCAGTTTCTCAAAACACTGTATTTGTTCACCCTTAATGCAGAGTAAAATCAATTCACTGTAGCTTAGACACTCTTAGATTCACCACCTACTCACTGAGATAAACTATTTATAAAGCGTCTTTCTGACTGATGATGTTCTTGAGTGCAGTGATGCTCATGCATTATAAACTCAAGCCTACGACCTGTATTATTTTTCTCTCTTTTCCTTTCCCAGTCCAGTCCCCGAGATCCGCTGGAAGAAGGTAGACGGGCAGCTGTCGCCCAATCACGAGGTCCGTATGGCGGGGGCTCATCTGCATCTGTACAATGTGCAGTTTGAAGATGAAGGTACTTATCAGTGTGAGGCAGTGAACTCAAAAGGGAAGGACTTCCACACTGCACGTGTGTCTGTAGAAGGTAAGAAACATGTTGGCTGTCATGTCGACCTTCTTCTCTTGAAACACATCACAGGGAAAACACACATTCATCAAACCATATTTATCAGCTGTGTTAATTCTTTACTGAGCACGCAGTGTGGAGTGAATTCACCAGCTTTCTGTTCTTATCTATGCCCACTGTTTTTCAAGTTTTCTTTAGATCTAACACCCACTGTGAAACCTCGAGTATCGCCCTGTATAATATATTATTCAGCAGCTTTGTTGTTTTCTTAAATGTAGAAACACTAACCCTGATTTTGCTCTTGTGCAGCTTTTCCTGAGTGGGTGGAGCACATCAGCAGCGCAGAGAAAGACCTCAATAGCGATTACACTATGTCCTGCATAGCCAGTGGCAAACCTAAACCACGCATCCAGTGGCTGAAAAATGGAGAACTGGTAATATTCAAGCTCATAAATCTTTATTGTCCTATCACTGAGCAATTTAACTAGAGCTGCAAAATACGCAAAGGATCCCTCGGCAGCTTCATGAGGTCTCTTACAACCTGTTCAGTGTGCAGCCTGGGGTTGTTACAGTAGCACAGCAGTGACAGGAAGCTGGCACTGTGGGTACACGTCATGACAGGAGAAAGTACCTGTTGTTATTGAGCGGGAGCCAGCATGGGTTGTGTAACCCTCCATTGAAACAACTGTCATCAAGCCTGGAAAATACCCAGGGGAGTAGCAGATAGTGACAGCAGAGTGTGGGAGGTTGTTTGATATATATAGCTGGATACATCATTACGCATTAATGAAATCCTACAACAGTCAAATTATCTAATTGTCATCTGTAGCTCTGTGGATGTCAGCAATCAGCGGTTTGATTATACTTATTTGGGTTGTACTAGAATAAAAAATGTTTGAAATCTGTATTTAAAATACATGGAAAAATGTAGAATGCTGATATTTTAATGTCCCACCGCTGTTATTTTCCACAGCTTGACAGGAAAGAGATGAGCTTCAGCCACCTGACGTTTGGTGATTCGGGGATGTATCAGTGCATGGCAGAGAATCACCACGGAGTCATATATGCCAACGCAGAGCTGCGTGTGTTTGGTGAGTCACGCTTTGGATCCAGCCGCAGCACAAAGAGCTGCATCAGAGTTTTAAAGGTCACAATTCAAGCTGACTAATTGGAGCTTATTAGGACATACAGTGTGGGTTGCAATGTCAGATTATGTGAAGATAAACAACTTTAACATGGCTTTAAAAAAGAAAACATAATTGAAAAATGTTTCCAAAAACTCATTTTGCTTATTCAACGCAGCACGCACAGTATGTTAGATCAGTATGATACACATTTTTATGAATGTAAAATGTCTCATAAATATATGTATGCCTGCGCTTAATATTCTACCAAGTTTGTGATGAATAATCCATACTGTCCCTCCTCAGCCTGCGCCCCCACGTTTGAACACAACCCAGTGAAGAGGGTCCTGGCAGCTAAAAACAGCCGGGCGGTGATCAAGTGTCGCCCCAAAGCGGCTCCAAAGCCAACCTTCTCCTGGAGCAAAGACACAGAGCTGCTTTCCAACTCTACCAGGTGAGCAGCCTCTTAATGAGATTCCTTTTGTCGTCTGATCTGCGCATACTGTGTGGATATTTATTCATTCTGAGAGGCTGGTTTATTGCGGCAGATTTCCTTTGTAGTATTTAATGAAAGTATTCATCAACCTTCTGTGACATCTGGGGCATTCATATTAACATCAGGGAACGAGTATCTGTGAACGTCTCACTACTTAAAAGGAGATCTAAATAAATCTACTAAATCTACTTTATTCGCCAGAAAAGTCTTTAGTTTTTGTCAGTGATTTCTGTGCTCTGCTTTGCTGTTTGTCAGTGGTCGACATTAAGCTCATTGTCAGGCTCATCAGTGTGGGCAGACTGGATGTGTAAAGCCCTGCCTTGTGTCACTGACAGGCCTAATCTGTGAGCTTTAAGACCCTACCAACCCATTCCCCCACCTTACACAACCCCATGCACCACAGTATGGCTCGCAAAGAGGAGGAGCAGCAGCCAAATTACTATGCAGCATATGCCTCCCTAATGCTCTCTATGGCGGCTGTCTGCACGAGAGAGGGTGTGGAGTAGTGACGGGGCAGCTGGCGCGATGCTAGTTGTCATGCATGAATATGAAATATGCAAAGGAAAATGAATCAAACATTGTCACTCTTGCCTTTAGCACAGTGTAATGTTACGTCTTACTGAGTAGTTTCAAGTTCACATAAGTTTTTTTTTTTTTCCTCGGAAAATATATCCATTAGGGAACCAGGCAAACATTCAGAGTATCTTCATCTTCTTTCATCACCCACATATCCATGGAATAACATGACGCTGGACTTTCGACCTTCATATTGTGCTGAATATTTTATATCATACAGCTCTTTCTCACCACTGTGTGAGGAATTAATTCTGGTGTCTCCTCAGGGTGTTCATCTGGGAGGACGGGAGCCTGGAGATCCTCAACGTGACGCGAGCAGATGAAGGCAGGTACACCTGCTTCGCTGAGAATGACCGGGGCAAAGCCAACAGCACGGGCTCTCTGCTGGTTACAGGCAAGTTTTAGCTAATGAATTTACTGAACCTAATTAATAACTATCCTCGTGCCCCTGTGGTGTTTTATAATGTTTCCAGAGCAGTTGGCGTTGCTTTTGACTGATGTCAGCCTTCGCTGGCAATCATTGCCGTCACTCTCAGTACGACCAAACAGCCCTGACCCCCAAATGTCTACTGCTGTTGAATTATGGCCCTCTGAGCAGAGTGACAGTATACAGGCTCCCCAAAGGCAGAGGCGAGAGGGAATATCTTCAGATGAGATGTGACGAGACAAGGGCTCAGTCCACACACTGCTAAATGAAAAATGAGAAGAGCACATAACAGAGTTATGAACTTGTTGAGATAATTTGATTGAATACCAAACAATAATATTGATATGAGTTTTTCTGCCCATCATTTCTTTTCTTCAGGCATGCAATCTCAGCTGTCTTTTTTTTTTCACAGTTGAGGTGTAGCTAGATCTACAGCTCTTTTCTGCCCTCTTCTGGACATTTGTGCACATTGAACAATTCTAGCTATTTCATACAAACACCTTTTGATTTACTATAGATCAGTCTCCTGTGTCTGACTACAAAGACTTACCTGATTTTTTCCTCTACTCTATACTATTTCTAATAACTGGAATGAAAGTTTCAGGCAGGACTGACCTCTTTCTGAGCATCACTGATCCCCTTATTCTCTTGTGTTTTCCCCAGAGTCCACAAAGATCACCTTGGCACCATCCAATGCCGATGTTAAGGTCGGTGAGAATGCCTGGATGCAGTGCGCCGCGTCGCATGACCCCTCTCTGGACATCACCTTCATCTGGTCCCTGGATGGCCGGGTCATTGACCTGTACGAGGAAAGTCAGCACTTTGAACGCACCCTGGTGAGACATCATATTGGTTCATGAATCATTCTGAAGAGAAATTCACATAAATAATGCAAGTTTAGCTTGATAGCCTCAACTTCACCCCAACTGTAAAATCTCAGCTCTGCCCTGGAGTTCATCCACATCGAATCATATTTGAGGTTGGGTTGATGTCTGTAATATTTATATTGGAGTACCTGAAATGGAAAAATAGAGCCCACTTTAAATGAATATGACTCTAAAAGCCATTTTGCATTCCTTCCCCGTGTGGAATAGTGCATTGTATATCACTTTAATAGCAATTTCCGCTAACATCCATTATTGTTGACATGACCCACTCTCCCTCTATAGTGAAGCTCTAACCATAAGTCAGTGGTTAGCATTTCTCATTTGTCTCTCTGCCCACTAGGCAAACACCATATTATGATTGTGATTGATGATACTCCATTTTTGTACAGGATTTTCCCCTCGTAAAAATGGGGCCCAGTTCCACTTAATACTGTTTGTGTGGTATTAAAAAATCCAGTTTGACTCTCAAACAGGGAGTTCAGCATAGTCTTGTATTATTAAAGTTTTGTGATGGTTTGGCTTCCTACAATGAGAGAGCTGACTTGAGCAAAGCCTGCGTGGAGCTTGACATTTCTTTATAAGAAAAGAGGTGATGGCCCTTAAGCCTGAAGCTCATGTCCGGCACACTTAATTGGATGCTGAGGTTGGGTATTATCAGCCCCTCTGGTCTTGCAGGTTTCCTTTGCTGGTTGAAATAATATTTCCTTTCCATTTTTCAATATTTTAGAGAAATAATGTAATGTGATGATTTGGCTTTGTGAGCACACAGTGGGAAGGCTTTGTACCTCATGAAGTATGATGTTTTGTTCACTCCTTAATTAACTCGTGTGTTGTTTTGTGCAGAACGGAAGCTCCAACGGCGAGCTGCTCATCAAGAACACCCAGCTGAACCATGCTGGACACTACACCTGCACGGCACAGACCCCCATTGACAACGTTACTGCCTCTGCCCACCTGGTTGTCAGGGGTGAGTCATGGGAGGTGTAATTAAAGCACGTACATGCGTACATTTATGTACATAACATAGCTTTAAGGCTCTGACCACTCTTTTTACAAGAAGTGATAGCATCCTAAATGAACACGCTGTCCTCTTTTCCATGAGTACTTTCAGCATTCTGTGTTTTGTCTTTTGTCTGTGGTCTTGTTGCTGGCTTGAGGTGGGCGGGACGCAGATGGAAACTAGCAGTCAGATTCTGCCATGCACTAATCCGGATTAAATAACATTTACGTCAAAATGTGATGACAATCGGTGGCTTGGTTGGGTACAGTCAATCAGTCACTCCCACACAGTACTGATGAAGCTGATTTGCTGAGTGTGCGAGTCTCAAAGTGGATGTTTAATGCTGCAGACGAATAGAAGTTAAGTTTTCAGGTTTAGAGCCTATAAAACTAAACACAAGACTTTTAAATAATTCAGGCACATATTCCCTGAATTACTTATTAAAATGTTCCTCTCTTACTCTTACTGTCAGACCGTTAATATACAGCTAGAAAGTGCATGTTCGTGTGAAAAAAGAAAGAAAAAGACACACAGTGAGATGACACAAACACTGTATGTTCTCCGGCGCGTATTTGAAGAACAGTCAGTTTTGACAGAATAACCAGACCGTAGCCTTTTTTTTACCAGATAATCTGCTAACCCCTGAGACTCCTCATGAGAGAAAGTGAGAGAGAAAGAAAAAGAAGTACTGGAAAAAGCAGTGGAAGGAAATTCCTAATGTCGTCACGCTGGAGTCAGAGACACACACAGGGAACACTAACTATCTGCTGCTACCACCCAGAAAAAAGTCAGCCCAACTTCTCATTCTGTCTGCTCAAAGACGATACATTTAGATA
This sequence comes from Amniataba percoides, assembly GCA_037176925.1. Taxonomy (NCBI): domain Eukaryota; kingdom Metazoa; phylum Chordata; class Actinopteri; order Centrarchiformes; family Terapontidae; genus Amniataba; species Amniataba percoides. The sequence continues at coordinate 8,204,144 of JBAJHX010000081.1, read as the reverse complement.
CCAATAACAGCTACAACCTATAGTATAGTGAAGAGGTCAGTTTAGCTAAATTAACTCATCATATCATATTTTTTTCAGTTTTGTTTATGTGTAAAAAGTGCAATATATTTTCTATTCTTTTTGTATTCTACTCTATTTATGTGTAAATATGTACACTGACATAGTTTTATAGGTGATAGTATATTCGTACCGTTGTTTATTATTATGTGCAAATTTATGTTTGCTTTATGTGCAGTATCTTTTTTGTCATCAATGCAAAAGTCTCAGACTATACATCAACTCCTGTGCTCTCCTTATCTTAATTTGTTATTTCAGACACTTTATATTTGTATGTTCTTATTTTTTTACTTTTTAGACTATTTTTATTTTATTTATTATTATTATAACAATTTCCTTCCATATCAATAAAGTTGAAATGTTAAAAAGTAAAGTTATAGGTAGGCAAAGAAACAACTGGAAACAGAGTTGGATATGGTTTAGGATTTTATAAAGCGATAAGAGGTTTTGACATTACACTCCTGGTGTGTGTTTATGGTTGTTAGTTGTGTAATACTGTGTGATGTGCATCTGATGACTAAAGCGAGTTTAACGTCATTGATCTTTATCATTCACCGCAATATTTTGATACGGAGCGCTGCTGATTTCAGTACTTGTTCTTCTTGCCACATACAGATACCAACATGCACAAAGTAAACCCTGCCAACCTTTCTTCAGTGCTGTCTGTCATTTACTGTATTCCACCTCCCGGATGATTCATCAGGTTTTGTTTTCACCCCGCACTTCCTGATGAGTGAGAGCTCTCCTTTACAGCCCTTCCCTCGAGTCTTGAAACAGGCCCAGTGCTGCTGGACAAAGGGGCTCTTCACATGAGAACCCAAGAACTCCGGCAGTGATCTGGTTGCCAGTGATCCCTGCTGTGCCCTGGGTGTGCTGCCACCGCCGCCGCTCTCTGAGCAGGTGTTGACAGACGACCAGGTGAAGGCGCAGCGGCTGACTGTGACGTTCTCCCAGAGTGGAACCAAAACACGGGCCCCGGGCCGCTCCTAATGGCGTGCCAAATGCCAGCAGTCCGGGGCGCAGCGAGGCAGATGAAAGACAGCCATTTATCACGGCAGATGAGGAAGCAGATCTGCTTCAGGAGATTGTCCGAGCTAAAAACACAGCTCAGCACCTGCACTTTGTTATTAGTGGGGATTTGAGATAGAAAGAAGAGCTGTTTTCATACGAGGGGTGTGCGTGTTATTGTAGCTTGATGTTACAGTCTTGCCAGGAACAGTGTTAAATGTGGCAGCGTAAAGTATCTGGGAATTGGGAAAACTGTTCATAAACTTAACTAAAAATATGGCTCATAGGATACAGTATGTCAGTACACAGCACTGGAGCTTATCAGTTCAAACACATTGTGCTAAGCATCCATATGATACGGTCTTGTACAGACATAGAAAATCTGCTCAATATTTCATCCTTTACACTGAATTTAAAAAATACTGTAATTTTTTTTTTACTACTCTGCTTTCTCTCCCAGGCTCAGAGAGGAGAGGGGAAGCTTAAGGTCGATCCAGCTTTGGCTGTCTAATCGCCTTACTTGTCTCTGCTCATATTCATGACTTGGAAAAAGTAAATCCTGGCTGATTTCTG
>JBAJHX010000081.1:8185641-8202406 GCA_037176925.1 Amniataba percoides | reverse complement strand
GCTTTGGCTGTCTAATCGCCTTACTTGTCTCTGCTCATATTCATGACTTGGAAAAAGTAAATCCTGGCTGATTTCTGGCGCTCCTGATTTCTGAGGCTGTGGGTTGGGAGGCTAACCCTGACACAGTCTGGGTTTTCTATTAGGCCATTTTTATATTCCAGAAGAAGAATCAGGAGGAGCAGGAGGACCAAGAGAAACTCTGGATTCAAAAGCTTTTTCTTAAGCTTTAGTTCAAATATGTCAGTGGGCACTAAGCTGTTATGTGTTAATGCATCAGTCTTTTAAATGAGAGACTAAAAAGAGGAAATGTGAGGGCTTTGATGTTGTTTCATATTCATCAAATAGTTGTTCCTTTGGAGTACGTTGTTGCAATAGAAAGTTGTCGAAGGTTTCAGGACTTGTGCCAAGAATTTCAACAGAAACTTGAATAAAGATAACACTATTTTAATAACACCATACCCTCTTTCTTTCTGCAAACAGTTTGCCAGCTAGTAGGATGTTTACTGTTTGCCTGAGGGAGTCCAAGAGTGCACTGGTGGGAATTTTAACCAGTTCAGTCAGGGACGTTGACACGTATCTCAACACAACAGCGTGGCCACATTTGTATTCACCACCCATCAAACAACACTTTTACCTTGTCTCTTATTCTTTTCTTTACCACAGGTCCCCCTGGTGCCCCCGGTGGTGTGCGAGTGATGAACAAAACTGACAAGAGTGTAACACTGCAGTGGAGCCGCGGAGCAGACAACCACAGCCCCATCTCCAAATATACCATCCAGTACAGGGACTCCTACTCAAAGGATGTCTGGAAGAATGCCACCACATGTGAGAAGTCCAAGGCACTACTTGGTCAAATAAACACACCTACCATCATGCTGAACTTGCTCTGGCGTTATAATAATCTGGGTCATGCCACATAGTGATTCTGTAGGCTGACATAGTGGTTAGTAATTGTTAAAAATGGCTACAATATAATTAAGTCATGCCCAGACTTAAAATATAGGAATGGATTCCAAAAATGGTACTTCAGTGTTGTTTTAAAGATTTTTTTTACATAAATTGTGGGACAGCTCAACCTGCGCTGTATGAAGTTTTAACATACTGTGCTGTAGGCCTAAAGATTTGGCAATGTAAAATGAAATCTGTGCACCTCTCTCCACTGTAGCTCCTGCAGATGTAGAGGGGAATTCAGAGACGGCCACAGTGGTGGATTTGGTCCCCTGGACAGAATATGAGTTTAGGGTGATTGCCACCAACACTCTGGGGACGGGAGAGCCAAGCAACCCATCACCCAAAGACAAAACCCTGGAAGCAAGTAAGATCACGAGTCCTTATTTACTGAATGTTAGCCCAGGGTAACTCAAATAGTCATGGAAATGTGGTCCTACGGCCCAGCTTTCCGCTCAGATATTTATTCTTCATCATTCTGTTGTAGCAGTGTTTACTTTCGTTAAGTATCGTTGTATAAATGAGTCAGCAGAAATCCCATCAGTGTGTACTTCCTACAGCAGAAGCATGCTGCCAACCTTACCACACAAACCTCTGCAAATGAGCACTTTGCTGAAACCGTATCCTGAAATTCAATTATAAGCCTCTCCTAAAACAACAATCATCATTTGAGAGTGAGCTACTAGACTCAAGGCAAAACAAGAGAACTTTTGCCTCTCTGTCTCCATCAGTGGCAAAGATCCCACACTGACATTAAGGTGTTGAGTTTGGCTCGGAAGAAGACATTGATATTGTGTTTGCAGAAGAGGGATGTTTCAGTACTGCTGCCAGGGATAGCTTATACTGCCTGTGTGGGTTGGTGTTGTTTGTGTGGATTCTTAGCATGTGGGTTTAGAGTTTTGCTCTTGCTGTCTTACTGTAGTTCCTGTGGTGGCGCCCTCGGGCATCGGCGGGGGCAGAGGGACCAGCAAAGAACTGACCATCACGTGGACGGTAGGTCTGGACTTTCCACCGGGCACAAAGGGAAAAGGGTAACAAGCTCATGTATAAAAGCTCACAGGATGGAGACACGCTCCTGTTACTTCACCTTAAAGTCATTTTAAGCAAGAGAGAATATTTTATATAAGTTGAAATAACAGTAGTGACTATGCACTCTTCCAAAGAAAGTGACCAAATGCTTGCTAGGCCATACTAGAACAATGAAATAGATTATGATATAATTCCTACTTTCCAGTGAGAGAATCAATAGTGACACACTTATATGATCAAAGGAAGCCACTGATAACTGTGCAGTTGCTTTGGAAGACTACAATCTAGTATATCAACAGATCAAATGCATGGCAGTGAACGGTTAAACTTGAGGACTGCACACTTTACGGAGGAACAGAAAAATAGGCATCGGACAACCTGACACTGGATACCAAACAGAACAATCATTATCAACAACAATCAATGACTGAATCATTATCCCAGTAATTAGCTCTCATGGGTAAATTATCTTTTGCCTGGCTGAAGCAGGTTCATTAAGTTCCCCAGCAGCTGGAGGATGAGACGATGTTAATGCAGGCAGCTCTGACTGGACACATGGTGTGACAAGAAGAACAACAAAGGAAATGAGGCGTGAGGATGGGTTGAGAGGGACAGCTCTTTGTGTATCACTCACAGAATGCATTTCACTTAACAGCGTGTAAACATCATGGATGGGGAATTGACCATTCATGAGTCCCGCTGTTGATCCGATAATACAAATATGTACGAAAGTAAAAAGCACAAGCATGAGCGGGCGACACATAATATTTGTCATGTGGACTGTGAAGATATTAATTCAGATGCAGACTTGAGAGGCATGTTGAAGGAAAAATTGCAGGGAAAAGTAATTGTTTGTTTCTGTCATCAGCCTGTAGAGCCACAGTACTACTATGGGCCTAATTTTGGCTACATCGTGGCCTTTAAACCAAAAGACGGAGATGAGTGGAGGAAGGTAACGGTCGCCGATCCCCAGGCCAAGCGCTACATCCACAAAGACTCCAACATCTCTCCACAGACAGAGTTTCAAGTCAAAGTCAAAGCATTCAACAGCAAAGGAGAGGGACCCTTCAGCCTGACAGCCGTCATTTTCTCTGCACAGGACGGTAAGCACTGACGAGGATTCACAGCTCTCAACGGCGAAGTGTAAAAAGGGAGAACGTGCCAGAGTGATCTGAAAACGATGTCACAGATCAACCTGGTCCTGTTTTCTCGCTATCACAATGAGAAGGAGGAATTCTTCAATATGCCAACACTCTGCTATTTCAATCTGTCAGTGTCAGCTACTTATCACCACCGGGGTTTTCAATGGAGTAGGAGCCATTTAATAGGAGTTCTCATGTATGGTGGCGAGGAATTTTAATACCCCTTGAAAGTGAACCCATCTTCCCCTCTTTCTCTCCTTCCTTGCAGGGGGATTATCATGATCTATGTAGCATGAACCAGAAAGCTGATAATTCGCCCAAGGATGCAAAGCATTTAGCCTAGTTATTAACTTCCACTGACAGACAGTTGAGATAACCACTGGCAACCCAGACGTGTTTGGCTACAGAGATGCCCCGTTGCCACGGTAACCCACTTTGGGAACGCTTGCTGTTTGAGCATCTATGATTTTACAGCTAAGCCTGCAAAGAGTGCTCGAGGGGTGTGACCATTAGTGTTTGTGCGTGCAGTATTGTTTCTGTGCATTTCAACACAAGGACAGTATGTGATGGGCTGTTGGTTCAAGGCCCAGTGTGGCAATTCAACATTCAAGGACAGTTTCCTGGCAGGCATAGACTACACACAGTGTGTAACTTGCCCATAAGTCACGGAAAAGTGTCTTGCGGCCCAGTGAAGGATTGTGGGCCAAGAGAGATTTCTGTCACTTTGCTTGTTCCTTACAGTGATTAATTCACATTACTAAAATGATGCATAAGTGTGACTGAGAGGAAAATGGCATTAGTAAGGCCAATAGATGCAGACAAGGAAGCGCAGGGCAGAGTAATGGATCCATTAGCGTGTATGATGCACAAGTCGATATCAATCTTAATGTATTCATATATATAAAATATGCTACATTGGAGTTCTGTGTGTGCAATAAAGAAATTAGCTCTGAAGGACATGTAATTAAAAAACAGCTCTATTACTGTAACCTATTTACCAAATTGGACTCTGTCTCTCCTCAGCTCCGCCTGAAGCTCCTGTAAGTGCTGAGGGCAAAGCTCTCTCGGCCACAGAAGCTATCGTGTGGTGGCTGCCTCAGCTGCAAAGCAATATAGATGGATACCAGGTCAGTAGAACATTTTACAGAGTCATGCTGGGAGAAATATCAATCTACTGTATGTGTCTACTGTAAGGCTCAGGTTTTTGTCTTGAGGTTTTTACTGGTGGTTATGGAACTGTCTGAACTGAAAGCATTACTGCAAACACGTTGCTATGTGTGTGTGTGTGTGTGTGTGTGTGTGTGTGTGTGTGTGTTTGTATATATGTATGTTCTGAAGATTTTGTTTGTTCTTTTTCATAAACAACCATTAGCAGAACTTTTATCCCTCAAGTGTCTGTAATTAGCTTTGTATCTGTCTGATTTTATTTATTTAGCTGTATTTTGCTTTTTAATACAATTCCCTTCCTTCATGCTATAAATCAGCTCTTATGAGGACTGTAATAACAAAGTGTGCAGGCCAAGCCATTTTTTGGATCACTTCTGTCCCTGTGTGTCCCAGGTGAAGTACTGGAGGAAGCATGAGGACAGCGAGGGGTTGGCTCAAAGGGTTGTGATACCCGGCAGGGAAAACTACACCAGGCTAGTGGGTATGAAGCCCGATTCCCACTACTTTGTTGAGATCCGGGGGTACAACTCTGCAGGATATGGACCGCCCAGCGAGCGCCTCCAGATCCGCACCAAGAAACCCCGTATGTTGTGTTTTAAAGCATTTTAGTGTTGACCAGCAGGGATCTCTGCATAGAAGACAATATGTCTGAAAGCATTGTACAGTATGACTACACGTGCCATGTTGATCTAAGTGTTTTTCATTTTTGTGTCTTTTACCAGCTCCAAGTCGAGCCCCCAACATAACTTTTAAAAAATTTAAGGGACACTCAGTAACTATTGCCTGGGAGAATGTGGAACCACTGGCCAACGAGGCGTCGATAGATGGATATAAAGTGAGCACAGTTCTTCCTTTACATCTCAAATTTCAAATTTTACACATATTGTGATCTCTCTGAAGTTAAAGAGTAGCAGCAAGCAACCACTGAACATTTCTTATGCTTTTTCTTATGCTTTCTATGTCTGTATACCTAGGTTCTGTACAGGCAGGAGGGCCACTCCACAGGCACTCTGTATACAACCAGTCGGCGGTACATAGACCTTCCCATTCCCTCAGGTGGGAACTATGTGGTGGAGGTCCGGGCGCACACAGAAGGGGGAGACGGGGCTGTGGCACAAACCACCATCACAGGTAACTGAAAAAAACAAGAAGGGAAAAAAAAGAAAATAGGTCAAGGAATAAAAAAAAAAAAAAAAAAAACTTAGTAATATAATAATAGTAATAATAGTAAACTAGAGTATTAAGCTAAAGATAGTAAAAAGTTATCCAACAAAATAAATATATACTATATATATAAGCTAAGTATAATACAAATATACAGTGACATATATACAATAGAAAATATATACAACAAAAGAAGTAAGTAATACTACTGCGGACCATCTTCTCACAGATTTAGTGTGACATCAGTGGGAACAAAAATAAAGAAAGTCTTCTGTTGTCTAATCACATTTCCATAGTGCTGAGGTGACACACTGTGGCTGTTCATTCCTGGCCTGCCATTTGCTAGTGAGATTATACCAGGTTCAAAGTTGGCAGTAGGTTATCATTTGTCACAGCTAGGGGGTTCCCATGGGCCCGAGCAGAGCTGTCATGTCAGGTTTCATACCTTAGATTGGAGGGCTAAGATGGGAAACTTTGCGGTCCGTGACTAAAGCCTTGATAGCCCGCTGACTCGATCCCGTCTCTGGCTGATGGACTGACAGGTCGGCCGACTGGATGGAGGAGGTCTTAAGCCTCTGTAATTGATCTTGATGAGAAGAGGAAACCCCTCCTGTGGTTTTCCCTTATCGTTGAGTCCAGACCCACCTGACAGCTTGATTTCACAGACCCGGGAATTTAAGCCGCGAGGGATTTCAAATGCAGGGCACTGACAAATGGAGGGGCATTTAAGGTGATCTCCACACCGATGGGGTATAATCTCACACTGCACACAGCAAATGTGGTCTTCAGTTTGAGGGATGAGAGCTGGACACTCAAGGGACATGAAAATTTTTATTCTTGAATCCAGCAGCAAATTTGACTGCCAATCAGTTTTTTTTTTTTACACGTAAGCTGACATACCTTCATGTCTGTGTGTCTCTCAGGTGTAGGTGGAGGCGTCATGGTCACCCGGTCTCTCAGCGCTCTCTCCCTGCTCCCGGTGGCTCTCCTCTGCCTGAACCTCTGAATGTAGCGCCATCTTTGTCTTCACTTCCCGTGAAGGAGACTCTTTATGGTTGACGCCTATGAGGACTTTGGGACTGTTTCCACAAATGTTTGGTTCCACCCTATAACCCGGGATGTCATATTCCAACGCTTCTCTTCTGGAATATGTTTGTGGAAATAGACAGAAGAAATAGAGAAAAAATAAATTGAAATGGACAAAGACATCCCTTATTTATCCACAATAGGCCTCTTTGGAGGAATGTCAAAGGAGTTCTGTCAACTTTTTAAATATGCCTTATATAAATGACAGCACTTATCTTTCACAATAACTTGTTTTAAAATGGATCATGACTGGAAGTGCGAATGTTACACTTTGCATCGGTTGGCTGTTCAGTCTTTTTACATCATGAAGCCGACCTTTCTCAGACAGATAAAAGGCAACGTTTGCTCAGAAATGTAGGCTTCATTCATGGTTTGGAAAATCTATCCTACAGTGCATTCCATAGTATAAGGTAACAAGGAGCTGTGAAGGATAAGTGTATGAATTTATAAAAATGTCTTTATGTCTTTCTTTACTTGCATTTCAGTGGCATTTTCTTCCATTCTCTTTTTTAAATGAAGCACAACTTTTGTTACAGAGATGCAGTCAAATCAAATCCCATTTTTATGAACAAACATCCTGGAGCAGAGAGCAGTTTTATGTCATGCTGAAATAATATATCCAATAATTGATATTGTTTTACTATCTAATATACTATGGCTGTTATGAAAAGTTGATTTTTGACCTGCAATCAATGCTTATTTCCAAATCCTAACATGAGCTCTATTAACAGAATATCACTTTCAAATTGTGTGCATGTTTACTTTGTTACATGGAGGAAAAGTCAGAAGCGGTTCAAAAGTGTTTGAAAGTTTACGCACATGGATCCACATTTGCGAAGCTGAATGTAAAACAGGAACAGGAAGTGAATCGAACAACATATCAGACAAAAATGCGGCAAACAACTCGCGACTGCGGTTATTTTGTCATTGCTCGCCACCTCCGGTCATATACATCCAAATGTGCAGTGATAAAGCCTTTGCCTCATGATATATGGATCAATGCTGAGATCGAAAACGGCTCCATGTTTGTGAACTAAACCTAAACTTAAAAAAAAGAAAAAGAAAAAAAAAAGCGACTTTTGTTTTGACTGTATCATTAGGACCTCAGTGGTACCAGCTGGTGCTTTTGTAAAGAATGTTGGCATTTTTATTTCCTGTAAACATTTTCATTTCACCTCTCATTTACGGCTTTGTGTGAGAGTCACTATTAACAGCTGGAGCGAACGGTAGCGACGCTCATACCTTTCAATAATTGTGCAATGTCTGATTTATCTGTGGCTACTTTACATTTTCTAACAAGACAACTTGCCTAGCTCCCATAATAGTGATCTAGTATGATTCATTTAATCCTTATATGATACAAACAGAAGCAAAGCCATCCATATCAACGGTAAGAGCCCATCCAAAGCTCATGACGTTGTTTGCTCTCCATCCTTTTTTGTCTTTTTATTAACATGTTATCAGAGATATATGAACATTATAAACGTTATAAAACATCATACAACTGTTGCCATTTTTTGTCTATGATTATTATATTTGTACGTCATGACCCATCTCTAGCTGGACAGTTTAAATGTTTATTTCCCTCGAACGGAGGAACAAATGCTGTGTTTCGATTTCCTCCGCTTCATTTCTTGTGTGACTGATTGCTGGCCATGCTTCTACATTGTGACTATATCAAAATCCACCACAAAGTGCTTTTCCCAGTTTTCCTTCATGCGACAAATCATGAAAAGAGTTGCCAAATGCATGAATGCCTTGAACTTTGACATTTTGGCCGAACGCAGCGGCTCTACATTTAAACATGCATGACATTGGAGACGAAGCGGCTCATTACTTTGCAACAAATCGACGTCACATCAACTTCTCAACCTCTCGGCTTCACACAAAAGACATTCCACTCCTGAGTGACATCCCTTTACATCAGAGACAGTGTAGATACAAGCCTAGAACGTGCATTAGCCGCTTCATAAAGCCAGTCATCTCATGTGAGGAGAGTGGGGGTGAGGTTTTTAGACGGGGAATCTTAAACTGACTAAAGGAATCTCACTCATTATAATTCAGAAATAGTCCTGCAGTCTCGCGCACACGATGGTAGGGATTTGATAGCCTCACTGGTGGCAGTGGCAGCATGTTTCACCTGTTTGCTGAAGTTCAGTGCTTCGCTGGACTTGAACGGCACTTGTGAGGGATGAAACTGGAACCTCTCATTGGCTGGACAAGGAACAATAAAAGTGTAGTTAACTATTAAAGTGTTCTGGTGTTTTCTCTCTGCTGTTTTGGAGTGACTTGTCTGCCGGGCGAGCCGCGGGGAGTTCCCAGCAGTGTGAGTTTACTGTAAGCCTGAGTGGGAGTGAATGTGTGAGAATCAGGAGCTCTTGAGACTGAGATCAGCTGTGTGTCAGGTTTCTGATGGACCGGTCGAAGTAGAGCCATTTTCTTAATTAGTGTTAAGGAAGTTTGTTTTTAAAATATCCATATTTCATAAGCTACCTTTATTTTTTACATCTGCAAAATAACTAAAGCTGTCAGAAAGATGTCGTGGAGTTAAAGGTAAAATATTTTGTCCCTTAGAGTAGAAGTACATAACAATCAAATACTTTCAAAATGTTCATTTTTTAAAGTTCCCGAAAATTATGCTGAAGTACTACAAATACACCCACATGAAACCACAGAGAGTCTAAAACTAAATCAAATTAAATCAAAATTTTGGAGTCAGTGTTTTTTAGATTTAGAGTTAAGACTCTTGAAGTAAGCGAGTGACGTGGATGGATGAAAAACGCATGATTAACGCAAATCTCAGAGTTTGAACATGCAGGATGTTAAGCCCACCACCATCAATCATTACCAGTGATATAAACAAATGAAATACTTACACAGGTGGACAGCGTACGCTTGCAGACGCTTTTTCTGAGCATGTTGAGGATTTGTGTATTGTCTCTAAAGTGAAAGTCCCAAAAAAAAATGCCACCACAGGTTCCATTTTGTGGTCGGTCTGGCAATTTCACTCACATGACATGATATTTAGTACTTCACTGCAGGAGGATTGTGCATTTGGGCCATATTTACATTATGTCAGCACAGATAAAAGAACTGTCCTGTGTGCAGTAAAGAGAAATTGGCTGAAAAATATAGTGGAAAAAGTTCCAGTTAAAAGTTTCAGTCCACAGTAAGAGTTCACACCGGTCATTCAGCAGTGAACTCAGTCTGACTTACTGATTCACCCACCATGAATGAATCATGCATCGAGTCCAGATGGGTCGGCAGCCTGAGATACTGATGTTGCTGCAAGACAGGAAGTCCACCCATGAAAGCCAACGTGATGCAGACACCCCAGCGGAATATTTTCATGTCCGCTGTTTCACTTTAAACACGCGCAAAAAGCAGACGTGTCAAAAGTTGTGAGGAGTGCTATCAAATTCAGACAGACTCTCCTCTGGGGTCAGACAACTCGCGGTCTCAGGTGCTTTTCTCTCTGCTCTTAGATGTGCTAAAGCCCTGACACTCCTGCGGCGGATTTGAATCAAAATTCAGCAAAGACTAAGCTTTGTTGGGGGGAGAACCACTCAATCACTTGCATTCTCAGTCATTGCCGCCTTGGGATTAAAGTATTTTATACAGCACTTTAACTTTTGTGCAAACTATTCGTAGCGGTGCCTCAGCTTTCAAACGAAAGAGTAAGAGAAGCGAGAGCAAAATCTATGATTTACGAGTATCTTTTGTTATCAGTTCAAGCATTTGCAACAAGTCTTAAATTTATGTGTTGACATTTTTCTCCTCTCCGGGAGAAAGCGGTTCTTTACCAAAAGTATATCTCGATAGCGTTTCAATCTGTCCTCCATTACAGATAAGGCCAACTTTGTCAATGCCTCAGTGTTTTTTTCTTCAGGCAGAAACAGCTGTTGGAGTTTTGTCTCCTATCAGGTATCCAGCAGATGAAAAGCAGATTGATATCGCTTCTCCTGGTGGATTAGGTCAGGCCAAATGAAGCTTCGGGTTCATCTCTCCGTTTCAATCGGAGGTCTTAATGGTTAATGGAAATCAGCTCACGGAGAGAACAAAAGACGCAGATAACTTTTTTTCCCCCTCTAGTTGCTTATCAGGCCGAGCACATGGCCCGTGTGAAAGGTCTGATCCCAGGTGGCTGAGCAACACTTTCCCCCCAAAAAACACACTCGCAGTCACTGTTAGAAAGGCTGCAGCTCAGCTGCCCGGATCACGTCCTGCAGACTGTGAACTGAGAAGTGGAAATATAGCTACAATATATATTGCTGACAGCTGATTTAAAAAAAAAGACTGAATTTAATATTACATTTTGAGGTAACACGAGAGCTACTATTTCATTTGCTGTGATTGACAGGACGGTGGGGGAGGATGGGGGGCAGGGTTCCCCTGACCTCCCTGTGTTTTCACAGACAGGTGTGCAGTCCGGGGACAGACTGAGCTATCGTCTTTTGTAAAACTACACCTGTTCTTTGACAGCTCAGACAACACAAAACACACTTTAAAGCGGCGCACAGCAGACCAGAACCAGACCGCTTCGCCAGGAGACCTGAAACGTGACGCCCTCTCCGAGATGCTGCAATATGTCACGCTGTGTCAGGCGGCGAGGCCCAGGGCTCACGCAGGAGGGGTTTTGCAAGTCAGGGTCTCCATGCTGATATTGTGTTACGAGCCGGGGGTTTAACCCCTGAGGGACCCTCCTGAGACAAGTTTCACAGACATTTCATGAACTAAACTCACTGAACAGGGTTAAGAGGAGGCACAATAAAAGTCCTAAAAGTGATGACGCCAATCATGATGTGCACTGCTGTCTTCAGTTCTCCATCTCCAGCAGAGGCCTCTCCTCTCAGGTAAACCATTTCAAAGCGGCTGAGCTACGGAGCGACCTCTGCTGGTGAGGATTCAAAACACATACAGCGAGTTCACAGCTGCGCCAAGTCCGAATCAGGCTGCGCAAAAGTGAGTGAAACTGCGCCAGAGTGCGAGGACGGCGGCGAAGTGATGGCTGCTGTGTGAGAGACAGGCTGTGTGTGAGCGGGCAGGCTGAGCAGCGAGTCAGAGAGACGCCCCATTATCCGGCGCGAGGAGGCGGCGCGGCCCCTCGTGTCAGCTCACAAACTCTCCGCGCGTTCAGACCTGTGAGGGCCAACTTTGTGCCAACTCGGCGGAAAGTTGCCAGAGCGCAAAAACAAACAAACAAACCAAAGACAAAACACATGTGCGCCGACTGCCCGACTCCCTGCGGACACGAGCAGCCGTCCTGCCGGCGGCTCGGCTCGGGCGGGATGGAGTCGCAGGCGGATCCGCAGGCTGAGAGGTGTCAGGGGGGATGCGGGCTCCCCGTGGCCGCGGGGGACGCCGGGAAGCACCGCTGCGTGGACGCGCTGCGCTCCGCCGCAGACGCGCTGCAGGAGCGCAGCGCCGCGCTGGAGCAGGAAGCCCGGGCGGCGCAGCTCAGGTGGAACCGGAGGGAGCAGAGCCTGCTGGCCCAGGTGTCCGCCCTGCACAGCGAGGCCCGGCTCAGCGCGCTCCGGCACCAGCGCAGGCTGCACCGCTACATGCTGCACATCGGCGGCATCGCCCGGCAGCTCACCGACTACTGCAAGGTGAGTCCATCTGATGGGAGACAGAAAGGTGCTCGATGCGACGTGAGTGATGAACTTTTCTGTGTTTGTTGGCCGAAGCAGGGCGACCTGAGATCAGCTGCTGACCTGCAGAGCCGGGAGGCACCGGGAGAGGCAGCATGTGCAGGTGAAGAGCCACAGGAAGGGCCCACAGCAGCTGAGGTAGGAGAGCCACTGCTGCCCTGTCACACTTTAAACCCCTCTGCTGGAAACACTGAGGGACTCAGGCGTTTAAGTTCCGAGCTCAGGTGTGCTCATCCAGAATGCCCAGAAGCAGCATTGCCTTTTTATTTATTTGTTTTTTTCTCATCATCTGTCAGCATCACTGTTGGAGCCCACCAAGGAAGCTCCTAACGCTGTTGATGATGAGGGTTTAGTTGAGTGTTTGTTTGTTTTTTTTAAAGGGAAAGAGTGGAGTCTTCAGGACTTTTGTTTCTCCCTGCTGTGTTTCACCTGCTGCCTCAGCTCAGGCTTAACCCTGCTGCCAGACAGCTCTTTGTGTAAATGTTGATTTTTAGGATCACAGTGAGTGAAGACAGCTTATGGAAGGTAATCTCTCCTCATTTGGTGTGGTCTGTCTTTTTTTTCCCCCTAAATCAGATATTAAACATATGAGCCTTTATACAGTTGTAGTCATCGATCTGTGTGTTTGGCAGTAATACGCGGTCACATCTGTGCCAGTATCAGAGCTTTATCGCAGCTCCTGACGTCTGTGGGGGAATCTGATCGAGCTCTAACTGTTTCAGCATGTTTGTGGTTTGGGGAAATCCCTCTGAAGTGACTTTTGTCCTCCTCTTTGGGTCTCATTTGATATAATGTCACAGGCCTAGATGGTGTCCTACCCTTTTTTTGGAGAGTCTGGGATCAGAACACCAGATCCAGCCTTGCACAGAAAGTTAAAAAAGAAAAACGAAAACTCTCCAATGTTCATTTGGTTTATTTATACAAACTGTTCACAAGTGAGCGTCTTCTCGAGGTTGGAATGTCTCAAGCTCAGTGTGGACACCTCACAGGGTCCTGCTTGGAGATTAAAATACGAGACAACACAACACTGATGTCCGGTATTAACAGCTTGGATTAAATGTTAATCATCACTGGTTTGCCTTTCTGCGATGAGTTTTGTGTACGTAATTAATGGGACTCAACTAAATGGACACGGTTTCTAGCTGCTCCTGAGTCTTTGCTGTTGCAGGGAATCATTTATTAAACCTCCCAATGTGGCTGCCAAATCTAATAATAACTCTTGTTTTAGTCTGCTCACAAGGTAGCCGAAGAGCGCGCACTGTGGGGTGTGTTTGGGCTGGATGGGTTTAATCGTGGCAATGGTCACATAACGTATCTCTCTAATTGCCTGCAGCATGCTGTGAGTGCAACAGACTCACTTTTGATTAATGTGGAAAACTGTTTGCTCTCCTCTGCCAGCGCCGGGCAGCAACGCAGCATCTATTTTCAGCTCTCTCTCCCTCTCTTTCTTTCATTTTTTTTTCTCGCCAAAAAAAAAACCCTCCATTCTGATGCATCTTTAATAGTTTTCTCACTGTGTGTTTTCTTATTTTGCTTTCCAAATTGATTTTCCAATACTTGAAAGAGCTGAGGGGTTGTAGTTCATCAAACAAAGTTTTAGAGTTTGCTGGAAAATCTGCTTTTGTTGGAAAACTGATGGGCTTTCTGTCTGCGTGGACGACGAGGAAACATCCCAGTAGCAGTTGTGTACCGTCACATTAAAATGTCCCTTTGTGTGGTTGGAAAATAAGCCTAATTGACCCTTTTGCTCAGCCCCTTTTAGTTACTGTCACGCCTGTCAAGCTTTCCGTTGTAGAATTTCATGCGTGCAGTGCAAGAATGGAAGAATCATTTTATAAAACAACAGTCCCCTGATTTCAGACACAGGAGGACAAAAGCAGGCTTCTCATTAGTACTCGGTGACCATCCTTTTTTTCTTTTTTCTTTTTACAGCTAAAATCACAACAAGGCTCTGACGCTAGCAGACCTCAGCTCAAGTAGGCCGGCCAATTAACTTTAGCTTTAATTTGTGATTTGGCTGAAAATGAAATAAACATGCTCTCGATGGCAGCAACGTATTACAGTGTGTAAAGACTGTAGCTAAAGCTGCACGTTAAAGCAGTGGCCTCAAGAACTTGTTGCAGATTGGCTAATTGGCCATCATATTTTGGTTCAGTTAATGAGGATATATGCTTTTATTTTGCTCTAATATCAAACTGTTTGGATGCTTGCAATAGAAGAAATACGCAAGCAATACAGAGATTAAATTTCTGCTTGATTAGTCCAATTTTAAAATCGTACGTTTCAATTTTACAAAAGAAAATGGTTTTGGGGAAGTGGGAGTACTAAATTAATCAGCAATGTCAGTTCTGGTTGTGGCTTTTTTAAGGCAAAGTAACATATAACCCCATAAAATAATGTAGTTAGCTCGTACTGATAATATGCTTCGTGTTTTTGGTAATGCACTTGCTTACCGCTGCATGTAGTGCCGTAAGCTGAGCATGCTTTCGTACGAGCAGAGAAACCCGCTCTCATCCCGTCCCTAACAATTGTGCCCTTGTGTTTGCTTGTGGAAAAGCTAAATAAAGACGGCACTCTCTGCCCTCGTTAAATGCTGAGTATCGGTCTCACCGCAGGCCTGTGTTCACCGCTTTGGCGTGGGTAGAAATCCAAGACTTGGCAGGTCTGCCGTGCTGACTTATGGTCACTAAGCTGTGACTGGACGGTGGCTGTCGAGGGGATGCGCGCTGGCGAAGCATCAGATGATGCGCTGGTCAGCTTGATTAACTGAGTTTCACCTTGGCGAATGGTTTGCTCCTTTTTTTAATTTTATTGTCCCAGTGGTTTGTGAACAATGACATTATTGTTAAAACCATAAACAAAGAAGCCTTTGAGCGTGTTGTTGAAGTGGCTCCAGCAGCAAAGCATTTCCACAGATGCCAGTTGTTCTTTATTGTCAGTGATTCTGAAAACTGCTTACTGGGTATTGCATTTGTGTGAAAAGAGAGAAATATGGAGAAAGCAGAGACAGAAGAACTTCAGTGAGACGTGTGCTGAGACGAGTGTGACGTGATGCGACTCGTGCAGTATTTTTCCGCGTACCTGAGAGAGGCACTGATCTAGATCCGGCTGATTGTCTCCTCACTGGACTGACAGTGAATGCAGTCGGGGGGCTGTCGGTGAGTCAGCCAGTTCTGCTGTGCTGAAAAGGGATAAAAGGAGTGAGACGCTGAATTGAAACGGCAACAGGATTAGCCACCGCTGGAAAAAAACCCCCAAAACATACCGTTGTCTTCATTTGCCCGTGTAATTTGCCCACATGTTTGTTTAAGGCCAGATGAATACACAGATGAGTCCGCAGTTGAGGTAAAACACTCCCACTCCTCCTCTTGTCTGCGGCCAAGATCCCCCGGATCCGCACTTGAACTTTGAGTCAGCTAAAAAGTTTGGAAACTAAGTGAAAAAAGTTCATGTAATTCTTAAAAGATGGCTCTTTTCAGTTCACTTCTTCGTCCATTATTAGAGCTGTTCAAAGTGTCTGTGCAGGAGAGAATAAATCTATCCTGCTGACCCAGACTGTGCCTGTGGCACTTTGGCGAAGGGTTTATTTGACAGAAGCACTGAGGCCTTCTCACCTGTCTGCCAGTACAGTGGCTAATTCTTCTTTTTGTTCATTTCGAGTGGAAAAAGAAAGGGCAAGCGGTAGAGGGAGGGAAGGAGTGGAGAGGAGAGAGGGAGAGTACACAGCTCGAGTATCTGTCTCATCAAAATCCAATCTTGCGTGACAGGTGGGGGACGAAAGCAGGCCAGTTTGTTTGCTTCCATAACAAAAGATGATAAGAAAAGATTGCTTCGCTACAGGAGGAAAGATAGATTTATGACCTCTGCTTTTATGTCGGTTGATTTGATTTTTTTTCTTGCCCAGACTGAGCCCCAAAATAAAACGATAAACAAGTGAATATATTTTTTTTTCTCTTTCGCATCGAGGTCGGGCGCAGGCCTGGTTAAAAGAAGGGAAAAAGAAGAAAAATCCAATTTGGCTACCTGAAAATATGGAGAAAACATCTGTACATGTCGCTGCAAATAAAAGCAGATGTCTAACGGTCGCATCAGTCGGGCACACAGTTGTGCACATCTTTGTATTGCCTGTCTAGACGGCTTTATAGGCTCTTTGTGCTCTAATTCCCCAAAGCACTTTGCTGGAAATGGAAGTGAATGCTTGTATCCTGAGAAAAAAGTATAAAAGCCATTAGTTTATAGCGTCCTGTGTGTTTCTCTCACAGCTGGCAGATCAAGAAAACAGGAACGGTGGGTATGGAGATTGAGTCAATGAAACGGTCCCTTTCAGCTCAGTGTCTGTTGGGGTTGTCATGTTCTGTGTGCTTCAGCCCTCCGGAGCTGTTTTCTGTACCTGTTCTGCTCTGTTTGGGACGTCATTTACCCAGAATTTACATGGCAGCTGTTTATTCTTCGCTTGTGAGAGAGGGACCGCCCTGCTCACCATTTCCTATTTCCTCTCCAATTCAACACACACACACACACACACACACACACACACACACACACACACACACACACACACACACACACACACACACA
>JBAJHX010000081.1:8143945-8182010 GCA_037176925.1 Amniataba percoides | reverse complement strand
ACACACACACACACACACACACACACACACACACACACACACACACACACACACACACACACACACACACAGGCAGATCACGGAGAATTTGTCCTGGTTCATCAGTCAGTATTCAACACACTGCATAAACTCTTCCTTATGTACTTCCTGTTCACAGCAAAGCAATACCTGGACAAATTAAGCCCAAGTATTTGAGTGAGAGTCATTTATAAACCAGACTAACAGCGAACGGCCACGCTCGCAGCTGTGCGAGACTCTACGTGCTTTGAGCTAAATGCTTGCACTTGTATACCATAATGGTTGCAGCGATAATGCTTAAAAGCACTTGTTTAGCTGAAATAATGTTTACCATGTTTGCCTTCTTAGTTTAGCATGCTGACATTTGCTGTAAGACAAAGTTCAGCTGAATTTGGGGAGAATGCCATTAGCTGGTCATGTCATAAATCAAAGTACTGGACAGATAAAAACTTTGATCTGTTGGTGCTTGACCAAAAAAAATTAATTCATGCTTGCTTTACAGTTAAACCTGAAGGGAACATCAATGTAGAGAGGTGGCAATCCACTCCACAATTCATTATGATTCATCCTCTGAGCTCTGTCAGTGTTTGCACAGATTTTCCTCCATCCAATCGCCATTGAGATCTTTCAGTAAAAGTGACCGATCAACCATCCAGTATTTCCATACAGCTTGCATGGCTTAAGATTTTAAATAAAGGGGTTGGTGATGAAGATGATTAAAATATTTTATTGCGTTCTGGCTGTAGAGACTGTTATTTCACATTTCACCACCTGCCTCATTTGTCTTCACAAATGGTTTTCTGTTTGACCCTTGAGCAGCCAAAATAACAATCACCTCTCTTCAATATGACCCCGTAAAAAAAAAACAACACAAGCTTCCTCTTCCAGAAACACTACCTCATGTATATTAATTTGTTCTGTTATTTCTGGCTCAGAGACTTCTCATCCCATTATTGCATAATGTTATTTGAACAAAGAAAGCCCTGCTAGAAACATCAGATCTTGAGTCCTCCTCATCACAGAGGATGAATGGGCTCCCTCCTGTAATACCCAGAGACGGGTGTTTGCCCGGTGTAGCGTGACCTCTTAGGGAACTAGTTAGTGACAGGCTCAGTGTATTATTCGTATGCAGCCAGATAGAGCTACCTAATTTCATTCCAGTCTTCGTCTTCGTGTTGTTGCTGGAATTGAGAGAGGAAGCTCTGACGGATGTGTTTTTAATTAGCTAAATGGGCTCGCAGAGAAATAGAGTATGAATATTCATTGTGATCGCTGTTGTCCTACAGATAGAGCTGAGGTTCAATCATAATAGTTTCTTGAAATGAAAGTAATTGTTTTAAATGGACTTATTAAATGCTCTCCCCCCCAGTAATGCATATAATTGAAATCCGAAGCGCTATGCAGTCATTTCAAACCCATTCACTACATAATCTACAGTATTGTACTCTCAGATCACATGGGCCCATTGATTTCACTGTTCACATACAGGGCCAGCTGTTTGTAAGTCTCTTTTTTCTAATGGGAAGTCTCAATTAGAGGAAAACCTAAAGTTTTCATGAGCAGTTTTAAAGTCATGCTGTCCATGAACATATCATTTGGCATTTGACCATTCTCCTCTCAAAGGCTTGGTGTGTGTTTTTGTATGACTGAGACCTGTTCAAGCACGGATGATCACTGTGGAAATGGTGGTACATTTCAACATAATCAGTTTCAAGTCTCAGGTGTACATCAAAGTAAGTCAGAGTCCTCTTTTTGAACACGGTTGTATTAGCATTCAGTGTTAACGAGTAAAA
This sequence comes from Amniataba percoides, assembly GCA_037176925.1. NCBI lineage: Eukaryota > Metazoa > Chordata > Actinopteri > Centrarchiformes > Terapontidae > Amniataba > Amniataba percoides. The sequence goes on along the minus strand of JBAJHX010000081.1, from coordinate 8,180,199 downwards.
AACATTGTCAGTATTCCTGAGGTCTGACAGACACGTTACAGTCTTTTCCTTCCTTTGCAAAGCTTTGCTAACAAACTCTTTTCTTCTTAGAAAAGAAAAGAGTCTTTCTTCTTCTTCTTTTACGCATAACTGCCACCAGCTATCAGTTAGTTGAATAGTATGAAACCTTGAGCACGAGTGTCTGTTGTGTTGTTGCATGCTAGCGCACAACCACGACCTGCAAACAAAACACATTCTTTTATTTTCTGTCCATGCTGACGTGACCAGGGTGACCAGTGGCAAAAAAAAAAAAAAAAACTCCACAGGGCACATTTAAGTGAGAGAAAAGGGTGGACCAATATACACAGACCATTTTCATCTGTAAAAAATAAAAGCCTCTTTAAACTAGTTGATTGTGAGGACTGTGGTTCCCATTAAGCACCACTTTTGGTGACTGAGCTTCCTGCAAAGAGGCCCGTGCCAGCGCTTTAAGAGAAACTAATGTTGGCGTTTTCCCTCAAAGAGAGAATCATTGCAACACTCACAACCTTCTCCATTTGTAAAGGAGCCAAGCAGAGTGTGGCAGCCTGGATATGTGTGCATGAGTTTTTGAGTTTTTAGTGTTTTCACAGGACAGCGCACATACGTCAGTGTGTCTCCGCTTCATTTCCTGCTAATTGATCTCCACCATGTAGAGCGGGAGGCAGATTGCGATCTGCATGTGTGTTTGTGCAACTACCACCAACAGTGAGCCAGATCTGTTGGACCACAGTACAGCTGGTGGTGTTGAGTCAGCATGTTGAGGTCACATCGCTGGTGTTGGTACCAGACCTCCATCTGGTTGTGCCAGCTGAGAGCAACGCCAATCTCTCACTTCATCTGATTTCTATCTCGTCGCTCCAGATTGGATTTGGCTTCTCTGCAGCTTCCCCACATTTGGAGCACATTGTTTTTGCACGTCATGTGTTTCTCATTAAGTGCCTTGTGTTTGGCAAGAGTTGAGCAAGTGTTGCGGTGGATATTTCTCCTGTGATCAGCATCTGCTGCACTAACCTGAGTGGCACTGCAGCATGCGGGAAGTGTAATGGCGCTGTCTCACCAGCAGATGGCAGAAAGCACACATGAGTGCAGTCTGGTGTTTCTCAGCAGCCTGTTACAGATGTTGGCAGGGCTGTTGATTTGTAGTTATTAAACTAATTAGGATGGATGGGAATAGATTGCTTCATGCCAACTTGTCTAGATGTTGGGCTGCACATCTGACAGCTGTGTGTATCTGATCCTCATAAATGTGTTTTTGCTCTTTTCCTCTGACAGTGGTCTATGGTGACAACATATATACATATACAGATGTAGGTGTTCCTCTTTATACTGCAATCAAGACTCCATAATAGTTAATACTGGACATTTAAAAATGGGTAAAATCCTGCTCAAAAAACATTAATTATGCAGCAAGCAGCAAACAGTTTGAAAATATATCATTTGCATAGCAGACAGTCTACAGTTGACCTATTTCTTCAGATATAATTCAGTTAATTAAAGGTCCACTTACTTAAAGACTGTCATACAGTGGAAACTCATTGAACAAACAAGTGAGCAGACTTTTCCTGGAGACAGTTCAAACTCTGTTTCAAAGGTCAAGCAAGAACGCTCTCTGCTTGACAATTTCTTGATTTTTGCTTTTTTTCTGGATATTTTGGAGCATAATAAGCATCTCTTTTGCATTTTCTGCTCATTTTTCTTTCAACTCCTAAGTTGCAAGTTGCAAAGAAGGCCTCATTTTTCTCTTTTTTTTTTAATACTGTGGTGGTTGACGCTTTCATGCTGCGGGAAACGACATTTCGATTCAGGAAGACACATAAATATATGATAAATAATGAAATGACTGACTATTCAACTCTTGTGAAATGGACTTGCATAAAAAAGTCAGAATTAACCAACCTCTGTTTTGTGTATTTGCACGTGTTTGTGAAATGTATTGCATTCTGAATTGTGTGTTTTTCTCTCTATGGGTCCTCTTCAAGACGTGTGCATAGGAGAGCTCCATCTCTCCAGCACTTGAAAGGATGGATTTGGTGTTGATGTGCTTCTCAGCTCTCCCTCATCTCTCGACTTCTCTCCCAGTGTGACTCATCCAAGCAATGCTCTCTGCTTCTGTTATGTGCATCTATGTGAAGTGGATCATATAGGCCTCACCTAACATGCTTTTTCATGTTATATTTCACATCAGAGGAGTAATGTATGGCCTTCTGTGGCATTGATCAACACCTATAACTGTTTTGAGAATCTGCACAAAACTAAATAATAGATTATTGAAAGAAAACACTTTGGAGTGCTGATTTCTAGTTGTTTAACTGCTTCCACCAGCCAGATTGACCCGCTGGGAGAACCAAGACAAACTCGCCTGTTGTTCTCCCCATTAGCTTGTTCCAGTTGTTGATTAAGTTTCAATAGACTCTCACTTGTTGGTTTCCTCCGCTTAGCCTCCTAATAAATGCCAGGGATGATTTGGCTGCAATTGTCTTCCCTCATCACTGCAAATGACCGCTGAGTGCTGCTGCACTGTGAAATCAATAGCATTGGACTATCAGGGCCTCGAACACTCGCAGATTACTGATGAGAGTGATTTGAGGTGTTTAGCTGTGAATGTGTGTGTATGTTGGCGTGTGTTTTGGCTGTGTATGTGTTGGAGAGACTGAAGTAAGACAGAGATGATGATTGTGTGCGTGTGTGCAAGAAAGAGTTTGAAACAAAAATGGAAAATTAGAAATAATGATCATGTGCATTTTTCTGCATGCTTTTTTGTTTCCATGCATGATTGTTTCCTCCAAGATAATGCTTTGGCTTCTCTTTGAAAATCTCCCCCTATACAAATGACAGAAATTTCTTCTTCCCAACGGAGTGAAGGGATAAAATCGATGTCAGCTAGCAGTCTGTGGCTAATCAAAGTGAGTAGTTGGCCCCCTGTTGCAGACGGCAGCTTTACTCCTCATTGTTTTTAGGGCTGTGTAATTGGCTTGAGCTGCTACACGCTGGAAAGAATTGAGAGACAATGCCTTTTTGTCCATAATTCAGTGTTGTTTTGTGGCGCATAAAATACACCAGGCCGGTAGCGGATGAGAATGTCAGTGGAGAGAATAAGACCTTATGTCTTACCCTCATTCTGTGCATGATATTGAGCGATTCTATAATTTGCTATTCTCTTTGTCTTGAGTCAGCTGCCTGTGGACGGAGAACTTGCAGTGCCTTGCAAGGCAGAGGCAGCGTGATTCATCATTTTGGTTGCATACTCCCATAGAATTTTTTATTCCAGTTTTACTCTCTATCTCTTCCTTTTTTTCTGCATTATGAAGCAGCAATGTTATTTCAGAGATCTTTCCATCTTATCAATGCGTGTGTTTGTACACAACAAAAAGGCCATAAATCAGACCTGCATTTGCACTCTGCATAATGTATCTCGTGTTTGGATGAGGAAATGTGGGTGATCTTATGAATAATACAAGCTGCTCAGTCTTCGATGCCAGTGCAGATAATAATAAAGCAGGCTTCTATCAACGTGGGCCAACCAGGAGAGCCAGAGAGCCTGGTACATTAGCCGTGGATGGCTGGTGATAAATCAGGCATTCACAGAGAGGATTGCTTGGCACGGGGAGCTCCCTCCGGAGGCCTCCCGGAGCTGTGCCATACGGTGAGGCAAGGCATTCAGAATGCCCTCCTTACCCGGTACCACAGGTCTCCAGGGTGGCTTTTAATCGCCACAAATGGGCGGCGATAACAACTGGCTGTATTTCACGAGCTGTCCGATAGTTACGGCCTCCTGTAGGTTTTACGACAAGGAGATGTCAGGTTCCTGGCATAATTGGCTCTTCTATGGGGATTTTATGAGTCTGTTTACTCTGTGAGGACTACTTGTCTCTGGGATGCGATGCTCTCCTAAGGGCCCGTTGGGGTGGCTGGTTGATATACTTTCAGTTTGTTTCCACATTGGAGGGGGGGGGAACTAATGATCAGATACTGTATCGTCTGCTGATTGATGTGCTGAGGGCCAAAGCCCGGGGTGGTTGGAGTTATCTAGACTCCAAATCTGACCATCTTCATTCACACGCTCAGAGTGGGGGGGACAATGGAGTGGGAGACTCGCTTCTGTCACTGTGCTGATGGATGGCTGCTGTCTGGGCCAATCCACGGCTATTTTTCATACATTTCCATACGGCAGTAGTGGGTGGGGGAGGGGTTTGCCTCGCCGCCTCAGAGTGAAGCATCCTGGTAGAGTGACTGGGGTAGAAGTAACCCTTTTTCTTGTCTTTAACCAGGATATCTTGTAGTTTATCCTCCCAGCACATGTTTCTGTCACAATGCAAAGCTTCTACAACCCACGATGATGTACGCGCGCATCTCTTGGTGCGCCGTAATAATTTATATGCTCAGCGTTGACCTGCTGCACATAGAAACATCATCAGATGAGAAAACATTAACCATAATCTGCGTCTGTGGAGGAAATTGCGACGCATCTTTCAAACCCAACGAGCCATGGCAAAATTAGCTTGGTCTTCTGTGTTTGCGTTTGATGTTTAAGTATGATGATGTGATAAGAGCTCCTGCACATTAAGGCTCAGAAGTAAGGCGAGTTATTATCTCCGATTTCCTTTAATCTCCTTTCTTACTGTCAGAAAGAGTGTTCCTGCGCAGGCTGAAGCACCCGGGCCCCGCGGGCAGTCACTTGCGACAACTAGAAGCCAATCACCTACAGAGTGATTGAACGCAACGAAAGGACTGCAGTGGGCTGAAAGGCTTGAAACGAGCCGAAAATCCCGAATAGGCTGAAACGGTTACTCGCAGAACTAATTAAAGTAATAAAATAGTTTGAAACTCTCTGTCTCGAAGCTTCATCCACAGAATAAAAGTAGAGTGCAGAGACATTGTTCACTGTTGCTCCGTGAACTGACACTTTCTCGATCTGTATTCATGTCTCTGCTTGTGTTCTCATGAATTTGTGAAATATCAGTCATGGCCCATGCACTGGCCCAAAGTCTGCATTCAGCAAGAAATGACTCAGATGTCCAGAACTGTTCTTGCTCTGCCAATTTCATCAAGGATGCTTTGGGAACTGTGTGTACATCAGGGGAATGAGCACTGTGTCTCTGCTAATTAAGAGTAATTATGACATTTTTAGGCAATAAACAAACAGTGTAGATTTAAAATATTTGGTCAATTTATCAAGAAAGCGACAACTTGAAAAATTTCTTCTACATTTTTGAGAAAACTCCCACGGATGCCAGTTTGAACTTGGTGCTCTTTGTGTTGAGAACAGTCTTTAAGAGTAGGCCGTCTAGAATGAGAGAGTAAAAGGCAAGAGCAAAAAAGAAAATGCAATTGAAACATCAAAAAGTATCAAAGTTTTTGGAGTATTTTTATTGGAACGTGGGTTGTTGCTAAAGGCCAGCCACACAAGCCTGTACCAGCCTGAAAGCGAAACGCCTGCCTGCTCCACCAAGTGAGCTTCTTGTAGGTTATATTATCACGTTGCTTTTCAGTTGAGTTCTGCAGATAATTCTGCACACAGTGGTTTTAATCCAATCAGTTAACCATTTATTAGGCCCTCGCCTAGGTTAAAGTAATGTAACAGTCCAGCAATAAATCCTCCCTTCGTGAAGGTTATAACGTTCAGTTTTTGTTGAAAATGCTTCAGAGAAGTATTGATTCAACTTTACGATCCTTCCGGACGATGTACTTTGTGGTGCTGTTGAATTAAATTGCGTTATTCAGAGAGGTATTTCTGCAGTGTAGCCTACTCTAATTCAATTCAGTAACACTGAAACTGCAGTGTTACTGAAAACTGCAGCCAAATGACCCTAAAGTTGAACTGACACCTCTGTCAAACAGTTTCAACAAAAACTGTTTTGCTCAGTGTACCTAAGAAACTGGCAATTGCGTGTATTCACGATGTTTATCTCCCGTTCTTTGAATCGAGACATTCAACAAACATATTCCACTGTTCATAACGGAAATAAATGTTGCTTTTGTTGTCGCAGGGCCGCTTGACCCGATGAGCTGTGTACACGTGTATGAGTGAACAGGGTGGCTGGTTCAATATCCGTTCACCCACATCCTTTTTCCCCTCCTTATGCTTTGTTTATAACTTTTTTTGTTGTTTTGTCTCAGCGAGCCTTCGTCAAAACACTCCTCCGCACTCCCCTCTAATCTCCACCATGGTAGTGCTTTGGTAACCGCACGGTCCCAGCACACCACATTCATTATTTATGGTGATAGATAACCGTGATGTTGGAAGAAAAGAGGTTTTTTTTGTGTGTGTGTGTGTGTGGGGGTGTGTGTGTATGGTAGATGTCTGTTTGGAGGTGACAGGTTGTTCTTTCCTTGTCAGCTGCCATCACTGGGGACCCTGGATGATGCCACAGAGCAGACAGCAGAAAGACGGCACATTGTTCTACAGGTAGGAATACGAGTCTTTCTGTGTGTGTGTGTGCATGTGTGTGCTTGTGCCATAATAACTGGAAAAATGAGCCACAGCACTCCCAACAGCAGTCACCCTATTGTCTTCTCATTTCCTCACATCCACTCCCTGCACGACACCATCAAACTGATACACTCCCCTGTGCTTTGTAACACGCAGTTGTCTATCAGTGACACATGCATGTGTATGTGTTTACCCTCGTGTGTGTACGCGTCTGATTGTGTCTCTGCGTGTGGCCGCATGCTGTGCTGTGTCGCCGCTGCACCTGTTTCATGTGTCTTAATGCGCCCGTCATTTCACGAAGCCTCACAGGTCCCTGTGCCCCAGACATAAACACACACACACTCACACACTCTCGCACTCACACCTTGATGAATAATTAAGAAGGCAGCCGCGGAGATAAAAGGCCAGTGTACCTGAAGGAGCGTCTCACTCGCAGCCTTCATGTTGAACACGCCTGGATTAAACGTTCTTTGTTTCCTCAGTCATACGTTTGGCTTCACGTCTGTCAGCCGTTTCGAGGTTCATAAAAAGTCTTACTTTTTTTTTCTTTTTTTATGCGCACACACAGACACACACACATTAAAGTCTTAATCTTTTCATCTTTTGACATAAGTGATGACATACAGGGTATTTGGAGAAAACAGTGCTATTTAAGGTTGGTTCACCCAAATCACTGAAAAGTCTTACTTTCCCTGCAGACAGTTTTGGTTTTGTTTGTCCAGGTCTCAGAGTTCTTCTGTCTCTCCAGTGCAATAGAGCTGCATAAAATTTTATTTGTGGTGCTCACAGCATTGCAAAAAATTACATCTAAAAAATTCAATAGTAACATCTCTTGCCAGAAACTTGATAATCCACTGACCTCACTGTCAACAGCATCCATTGGAAGGGTGGGATATGGAAGAACAGTGTTTCTGAAAAACAAGCTAATGTTTCCAAGATTTTTCAAATGTAATTTTCAAAAGCTGAAAGCAACACAAATGAAAACTTTGGGGGGTGGCAGAAATCTTTAAGGTAATACTTAAAGACTACTAAAATCTTGACAAATGAAGACAAGGCTACCTTAAACACAAGGTGAAATGGTAAAATGGAGACAAGTGAGGAACTATGTTTTGGGCGAATCAACCCTTTAATTTTTCCCTCTTTATTAAAACAACTTGCTATTTCCCAAAATCCCATACCATAAAATGCATAATTACAATAACTAATAAATGCAAAGCTGCAGTGCTGAGGCAGCAAACATTTCAAAGGAAATATCAGTGTGTTTGCATATCTAGTTGTAGCATGTCGTCAGAGTGTAATTGAGGATGCTGTTATCATGGCAGTCAGAGCACTGAGAGCCATTAACAGGCCAGTCTTTTATGACATTCTGTATTATGGATGCCTTGTGCGTGCAGCTTCATCAGAGGCCATAAACATTGGCCCAGTCAGCAAACTCCACTCATTAAGAGACATTTAAATGTAATTATTTATTGATGTGTCTTATGATCTATTGTCCCTGCTGCACCAGTGTAGATTTTTATTTTTCATGTTATGAGGCCTGGTCACTGAGATTGCCCAGGTTAACAGCTGTCTTAACTGTTGCAGAGCTAATTAAAGTCTCCTTCTGGTGATCTTATAAAGAGCAAGGAGATAGGATTGTCTGAGAAACAAAAATGGAGAAAAGCCCACCACTGGTTATTGTTTTTCTGTTTTTGGTAAAGTTGGAGCCATTTAGCTTTCTGAACTCAAACAGCAGCAAGATGATGAAACTCAGTTTTCAATTCTTAAATAAGTGTGAGAGCTAAGAATTTCTGCAAACTGTGCATCGCTCAGTAATTCACGCAGGGTTTTAAGAAATCAACACACATTTGACTAGTGTAACTACATTCCTATAATAAATAGATGATTTCATGCACCATGTAAAGTTTTATTGGCCATTTTACGAGAGACTTTGATAGAGTGCCAATGAAACTCTCCCATTTGACATTTGCTATAGCCAGGATGATAAAGCTGTTGAACCGACACATTTTATGAAAGACATTTTTGCTCACTTAAGGTTTTATTAGACTACAGAAAGCCACAGACAGGCTCACACAGCCACGAAGGGCTGTGAACTGGAGCTGAGGAAAAGTCATTAAGAGTTCAAGAGCTACCGAGGGGATAAATTAGACCGTTTTCTGAGAGGAAGAGCTCATATTCCCACAGAACCATCGCACACACTGTCGAGCCAAACCTTACCCTTGACATTTCAGCTGGCACCCCGTGTGGACATTCTAGCTGGAAGCGACATGTCTGCGGATATTTCGGCGAGATTGATTTTTATGGAAACATTGTAGATAATGAAATGTGTACGCCGTCGTTTGAAGATTTGCCCCTGTGACTCTAAGTCAAATAGTCAACACAGTCCAAGTCTACTATGCTATGCCTGCACCTCTGTGAGATCATTCTTAGAGACAGCAGAGCTTTGAATTAAAAAGGTTGTCATACTAACGGTACAATTACGTCACCATACTTATGTTTAGCAGGTATAATGTTTTACTATCTTAGAAAGTTAAGATTTGCTCATCGCACAAAGCTTAAGCTGATGGAAATGTCATTGTTTGGTCTATGATGATGGTCTCAACAACAAATTTCATTGAAATTTACTGAATAGTAAAGGCAGAAATCACAAAAATTATTAATTAACTTGATAGTGACTTTCATGGAAAAGGGGGATGTTATGAAGATACATTGTTGGCAACTGTGAATTTAAAACTGTTGTGGAAATAATATAAACATGAACGAATGCTAAAGAGAACACAAAGAAGATAAAATTCAGTTTTCTGATGTCTCAGACTTCGGTTTTATTCATATGTAGCTACTTAATTTCATTATCACCAGTGGTAGTCAGGGCCTCATTTCAGCCAGAGCTACGGGAAATTGCTGTCAGCAGAGGCCTCCTGCTGTTTGTGAAGGTGCAAGAGGTTCAGATCAGCCAAGACCTGTTGGATTGAAAATTAGATAAGGTCCTGCAGGGAGAAGCATGCCCTGCTCTCCGATCCCACTTTTTGAGAGCTTCCTGTGTCTCCAGTTGTGTGACCACACCATATTATCATGGTGAGAATCAAGTGAAAGTAATCAGAAACACAGTAAGGGAGGCAACATCTCAGTGTGTTTAAATGCTTGGCGGAACATGTTAAGCAAAGTCCATTTTTTTCTGATAAATAATACATGTTCTTGGATGAAGAGTGGTCATGTTGCTCCTCAAGAGGATTTGGATACCAAAGCACCTACGATCTCACATCTCCCACACACACTCCCTGCACCTCCTCTTGTGCTACTATATGTCAAGCTGGTCACCAGCCGTAGCGAGTCTATTTTTAGACTCTTTTTTTTATCTCACTATCGCTGTGCCGTCTGTATCAAGGTTAAATAAGCAATCGAATCAATCAAAAAGCTATCACAAATGGGGGGGAAATACACTCAACCTGGTTGAAGACCTGTAATTTTTCAAAAGAGCTCCACTTACACAGGCCATACATTACACAAACAATTTCTTATCTGACATTAAGCATGAATAGATGTGGGGTTAGGGGCTTGCGTCGAAGATCAGAAGAGGTCTGGCTGATTATAGGCGGATCCAGAGGGATTGGCCTGCCTCAGCAGATAAAAGAGGTTGGCGATACAGAGACAGGCTCCATCCATCAGACACAGAGGTGGCACGTCAGCCACTTCTGCACAGGACTGCAGGCTGACGGATGGCTCTGCCGCTGACATGAAGACATCTGAGGGGCTGTCATTACCAGCGTTCCCCTGTAGCCAACTGTGGGGACAGCGGCTAATCAAAATCAATGGGAGAGGGTAACCAGAGAGAAGCTGGGCAGACAGGCACTGAAGTTCACCTTAATATGCCAGGAAGTTACTCTAAAGTTTTCAGCCAGAGTTCTTTTTTTTCCACATAGGCTGAAAGAGAGCTACTAAAGTAAATTTTCTCAACAGTGTGTCAGTGCGAGCAAATCAGGACTGCAAAAATCGTTATCCTTTCACTGCTGCAGAATCAAGATAGTGGATTGTTATGATTGTATAGATGCTGTTGTGCGTGTTTAGCTGCATGGAGGCAAAATAATGGAATATAATATGGATGTTATGTTGGAATTCTTTTTAATTAGGCAATCAGTGGTAGCGCGTGCCCATTTACCATCTGTGGAGGATGCTCGGATCATTACCTTTCCGTGCCAGGTTTTGTCGTAAGTCTGAATAGAGACGTAACCGTGCACAATTCCTCACGTGGGATAGTCTTAATGCACTGCACCTAATTGAGATGGATATGTTTTTAATGACCACTATCGTTTGGTTTCTGCTCAAGTGATATTATGCGGAGTGAGAGAGAGAGGACAGCACACCGCTAATAAGGATGCCGAGGCCGAAGGTTACTGCTAAAGCTCATATTTGTATTTCATTTGATTTCTGCGGTTGAGTGAGGGACCATTTTTTCCCTTCTTTTTAATGGGGGAGGCAGTAATTGCGAGTCTAATGGAGGTTCACTCTCCCTCTAGTTAGCTCGGCAGAGGTGGCTTGTTGCTCATTTATCGAGCTAAGGGAGGGCAAGGGTGTTCATAGTTGGAAAGCCATGACATTAGGAGCTAATTTTACTGTATGCTGTTTGACGGAGAGCTAACCCTCCTTGTTATTGACAGAACTGGAAGCCCAGGAGTATTTCTTCTGCTTTTTTTTTTTTTTTTTTTTTTTTTTTCGGGGCATGCACACGGCTCCATTTTAGGATTAAAAGATAAACATAATTAATCCTCTTTGGTTCGATAAATAGCAATATTAATGTTGATGGTATCTCACCCAGTCTGAGGCCCCAACAATCTGTCGTCATTACTGAGCCTGAGCTGTGGTTTGATCAATTTGTTGTTCAGAGCTGCTACCACCACGATTTTTATTTTTTTTTCTTTTTTCTTTTTTTTTTTGTTGGGTGCCATAATTGTGACCCACAGAAAAATGGTGGACCCACAGCATCTGACCGATGGGCCAGAGCGTTGAGTATGTCACAGGGCCTCATGTACCACAAGAGATATGGGAGTGTGATGGCTGCAGATCATTAGGATGCCACAGCTGGGAGAATAGCCTTCAGTCAAACATTTATCTCTGGTCGGAGGCACCACAGCTGAAAAGTCTTTGTTCGCCCTTAGTACCACTGATAGAAGCCATTCCTTTTCCATGTCCTCTGAAATCAATGTAAAGAATGATGCTGTCAACTCTTCTTCATCTCCTTCCATGTGAGGAAGAAGACGACTCCCTCTCACCTTGCCATTTTTAAAGCGATCCAATTTTCCTTAAAAACATTTCACCTCAGCCTCGTTACAGATGCACATATCTGTCACCTCATTTCCGAGCCATCAGATCTGTCTCCTCTCCCTCACAAACTACCCTTCAATTAGCTCTGTTATCAGGAGTCTGGGGCGTAACCTGAGATGGGGACTACACGGAGTTTGGGCATCATTTCGTGAAGCCTTGTTGCATGCGAGGATACCCCTCCTCTTTCTGCTCTGGCAGATTTGACACAACGAAACGTGAGATTTAATTTAGTAGGGGATCGTATTTTTTTTTTTAAGTCCTTGGAGAAATAACACTCGTCTACAATGGAAATGTCATTGGCTTGCCCTTTATGTTTATGGATGGGAGACCGTGTTGTGAAGGTCTATAACAGGGATACTGTCACTTGGAGTTATTAGGTGTAAGAGACTGCAAATAACAAGTGCATTGTCCTCTGGAGGGTACACAGGAAATTCGCACCATTATTTAGTCTGTATGGTACTTTAGAAATAACTCTGAAAGATGGGTTTCAAATGGTAAAATCAATACAGTCCATATTTAAAGTGGAAATGCCTCCTGTATGTATTATTGTGCTGCTGTCTGTTCAAGGCTTTGCAGCTTTTTTTGGTACAGTAGTATGTAATAATAAATATGTATGTAGTATTTGTGTTGTAGTCCCTTTTCCACTGCAGTGGGATACATACGCTGTGGGATATATATGCTTGGACTAAAAGTAATGTTTAATTTTCACTTCAGATAGCAGCGGCTGCTTTATCAAGTCCAAAGCTCTGACTTTTTTTTTTTAATTGAAACCCATATTGGCATAAAAGGGTTCCTGTCAGCTGACTCAATCAAACCTTACTCTGTGTTTTTTAATACAACCATTAAAAGTATCAGTAAAATTTCAAACTGGAATCAGCTCATTTAAGTGGAATTGAGGCAAATAGGTTGTCTTGGGTTAGGCTAACCCTAAGCTAAGCCATACTTTTTAGCTGAAATTGTGTCAGCATTAGCCGATTAATCTTTTGTAGTGTGGCACAAACATACATGCCCCACACATGATTTGAATACATTTATTTTTATCAGGGCTGCTGGTGGAGCCAAGCCTGTTGGAAATGTGAATTTTTGACATTTTGGACTATCCCAGCTGCCTTGTTACAGAAGTGCTGGAATTTATCAAGTTTAGTTGTGTAAAATTGTTCAGTGAAGTACTGCACAACAACCGTATCCATGGGGACTGTGCAGCAGTGCCTGGTCAGTGTTGTTTCCTGGGCTAAAGTTTCCAAACGAAAAAATTCTGATACTTGCACAGAATCTGATGTTTTTATTTAAAATATCCTAAAAGACTTTATTGAGACATTCTTGTAGTTAATTATTTCCAAACATGCCATGTGCACGACATGGCACAATTGGTCCACCTGCCCATTATTCATTTAATTTAAAATCTCATTTTCATGAGTGGGTAGGCCGGCTTGGAGGGTGGGTATCATTAGATATAAATTAGATTGCTGTGGGTTACCGTGGGTTGCCATGGAGGAGACCTATCTGTGGGGTTACCAGGCAGGGGAAGCGGTGTGTGATGGTGCCGGGTGGGAGAAGTGGGTGGATGAGCGGCAAGGTTAGAAGATATGGAGTTGATTACTTTGGGTTGCCATGGTGGAGGAGACTAATACAGCAATATCCAGCTGGTTTGCCTTGGCTGCAGCGCTCCATGAATGGGGGGTGTCAAGGATCTTAAAATGAGGATTAGATTGGTTTCATTTTCCAATAGTGCAAAGCCATCTGCTAGCATGTGATGGCAGTTAACGAGCGAGCTTTTTGTCTGGTTTGTTTTGATTTTCCTCTTTGATTTTCAATTGACCCCCTAGTTGGATGCATACTTGTAGGATAATGAGATTCTCTCCCAGTCTCTCATTTTCTCCTTTTTTGATTACTTCTCTATTCTTACTCTCCTTCAAATACTTAATTTCTCACTGTCTCCCTCCGCGCCTTTTCCCTCTGCCTCTTCATGTTTACCTGTGGTGCTGTTCCCTCTGATTGTCTCTCCCAGCGGTTGATGAGCGTGTTGATTGGCTGGAGGTGGTTTCTGGGGTGGGGTCAGGAGGGCTGGCACTGAGACGTCCCGTCTTGCTGTGTCACAGCAGCCTGCAATCAGGCGAGAGGGATGAGACGGTGCCTTCCTACTCGCACACCACTGTTAAGGGCCCACAAACACTCTCACTCACTCACACACTCACTCACACACTCCTTTTCATGTCTTTTTCATTACTTTGGTGCTTGAACACACAGAGAAAAGTGGGATTGAGGTGAAAAGAGGGAACAAAGAGTGAAAAGAGTCAGAGACCAGCGAGAGACGCAGAAAAAGAAATCGTAAACAAGCACTTTAATAGAACATGATAGCACTGAAAAAATATGGTCTGACAATAGAAAAAAGAATAGGCTGAAGATGAGAAATATAAAAGGAAATGGAGAGTGAGTGTGGACAGGAGAAATATGAAGTCCTTCTGAATAATATCCTACCTCACTGATGTCCAGTGAGATAATAGCTGCCTGGCAGGCGCGACAAAATACAGATGATAGCGTCTCATGTCCACAGCTGTGTAATTAAGCGATATCACTGACAGATATGTATATAATAATATTACCGATGCCATCAAAGGCTGAGGCTTCATTTCCCCGAAGCACAGTGGAAGAGAAACAAACATCAGCCATCCGTTTGATTTCCTCTCCTCCTCTCCTGATCGACTGCAGTCCTATCACAGAAAGTAGAGAGAGATTGAGCTCCATCAGCCTGGGGAGCGCATTAACATAAAAAAACAGGGTTATCTTCCAGAGCTTAGTTAATTGAAGTTAATCAGAGGCAGTGTTTCCGCATGTCGCAGTTGTTGCCGGGGTGGATTGGTCTTTGTTCCCTTCAAACACCTTTAAGGTTCTTAATTAACCATCTTGACACTCTGACATGGGACCTCTCCTCCAGATCGGCCTTGACAGTTAATTAAAGTCTGAGGGAGGGAAGTGTCTGGGAGGCGGAGGTACTACGCCAGCATTGACCTGATCTGATAACACACCTTTGAAAGAATGAAAATACTGTAGCAGGGGTGTTGTTTGTTCTCTCCCTTTTTTTGATGAACTCAACTGAGGTTCTATAAGCAGAATACTGAGTACAGTGTCCTGCGGCACACTTGACTAAGTGCACTTTTTCTTGTGTGGATAAATTCAGATTTTCCATTCTTGTTTTTCATTTTAGAATTTGTGGGAGATTGGTTGTTGATTTTCACTTTGATGGGGGTCATGATGCCTGAATAATCAAAGATAATAAAGGGCCATTGGATTTGTTAGGTGTCTTGGATTGTGTTGCAGTTTAAGCAGACTCCACAGGCTACAAGATTAATATGTATGTACATACACCACCTCACCCCAGCTTTATTGCTCTTTTTTAATTGTTTTTTTTTTCTCATTAATATGTGCTGGATGTCTGTGTCGGAAACAGCTCTGCCAGTTTTTGTGGAGATATAAAGCTCTGTGCTGGTCCTTGCTGCAGACTCGTTGCCCCCGCTGACCTCAGATGAAATCCTGCAGGAGTGTCTCGTCTTTCCTTTGCATGCATCTCCCATGCTTCATCTCCCACAGTTCTTTGTCTCATACAGAATTCCCAGTGGAATTTCTGGGATCTTACAGAATTCCCTGAGGTCTATTCCAGAAAGCAAAGTCAGGAAATTTAAATAGGTTATCTGCAGAAGTCAGAAAGCAGCAGGTTATTGAATAAATAGGTCACTTTATAAACATACTGCAGATCTGGATGTATGTACTCTACTGTGGAAACTTATTTAGGACTTAAGATAAGGTAATGCTTATCATTTCTTTTTACTTGCAACAATACTGTTAAAACAAGAGCTATCCTTCTCCTTTCTTTTGTCATTGTTTTATATCCCAGTGCAGGGACTTCTTTTACTTACTGCCAAGAGAGGAAGTATAAGGAACGCTATTCGTCTTATTGCCTCAAAGCTGCAAACACTTTGGTCGTGCAATAAAGTTTTTCTTCATGCTACGAGAGTTGCTGGATTGTTTCTGCTCCATTATTAAATGTTTTGTATGCAGATGAAAACAGTCCAGTGTTTGTGAGACCGTTACTTTAACTGTGCTTTACAACAAGGTGACCTCCAGGAGCTGATGTCATTACAGGACATTAGCTGTTTAATGTCACTGCCACATTTATGTTTAATTGTTAATGTATCATTCATTAAGTTGGCTCTGCGGCGGCTCTGAAATGTCATTCAGCAAAAATTAAGCTATCTGGCTTATTCTCCTGTTTTGCATAGCACTTATTTTCAACACTGTTCAACAATGATTCCTCAGAAGATGGTTTAAGAATTTCCTGTAGACCTGATGATGTGATGGAAGAACATTTATCAGGTAAATATGTACTTAGACAGTTACTGTCTACCGCTGCTATTACTGTCAAAATGTCAAAAAGAAAAAAATATTTTGATTTATGAACGTATTTCACATCTATTTCATATGATTTTTGACTAAAATTGTCTGAACAGTGCTCCAAAGCCAAGTGTAAACTTTAAATATCACTGCAAACCTTAGGTGATGACTAACATTTGAAGTCATAGACTTGGACATTTAGACCCCAGTAGGACTGCTACTGCCTACAAGAATAAAAAAGAAAACGTTCCTCCTCCTTGTTCCTTAAAAAAAGAGAGAACAACGTGCCTCTGTGCTGAATTGGATGTGGCTTTGGCTCCACAATTGAGTTAAGAATCCTTTACTAATCCTCGCATACAGTTTATTCAGCGCATGTTGTTAAAAACTGCGTTCTATGCTTAATAAACCACGGACGCCATGTTTTATTACCACACGTTAGATCTGCAGGTCAGCAAATAGACCTAATGGTGCAAAAAATCAACATAAAACAGGGACCATATGCAGTGTCCTATGCCTGGATGTTTATGAGCCCTGAGCCAGGGATACAGTAAATCAACTCTTGTAATCAGGGCCATTGCCACTGGTCGCGTATAAGATGAGTTATATGAGTTATATTCTTCATATTGCTTGGCTGTCATCCCCTTCATTCAGTTCCCACCCCACAAACCGATGCGGGGCTATCAGCGGCGACCTTGCCACTGCACCCGAGCTCCAGGTGGAAGTGATAGATACTCGCTCTCCATGACAGCCGGGCCTTTTTGTATAAGAAAAGCCATATTGATTCATGAGCCAATAAATACAGACACAAGCGGTTTTGCCTCAGCCACTCCTCCCCCCCAATTTGGTTGCCTCTTCTCCTCTGCATTTTTTTTCCTCCTCTTTTTGTGCACTCAGTGAGAAAAAACAGCAGTAAAGTTCTCATCCTTATCAGAAGATCAGCACTGTGCCAAGCTTGATGGCAGAAACAATGGAGGGTCAGTGGGAGGTGGCGCGTCAGCCACCGATCCCGGGGTCTTATCATGGCGTGCTCCATCAGTGGCTGCCAATCAGGCGACTCTCAGGCCACCCACCGAGAGAATGGCCTCAGCCTTGTGTTTCCGAGATAACCAGACTGCCTGCCTCCTCCATCCTGAAGGCTCCCTGTGCTCAATGGATTAAGTATCGATCATAACAATCCAGAAAATAGAGTTATTATTTTCTCCATGTGTCGTCATAGAGGTCTGTGCCACCTCTTCCCTGTGGTAAATGTCCGCTTGTGGCAAATTTATATTTAGTGTCACGAGTCACAATGAAAGAAACCAGCCGTTTCTCCACGCCAATGAACAGGATGGTAGCAGTTGGAGGAAGTGAATAGTCCTCTACAGCATAATCATCCAGCACTTCTGATGACTCCTTCACTTCTTTTTAGTGTTTTTGTGTTGGTTCGTCTCACCCATTTTTGAATAGTTTCAAGTGTTTCTGTGTAATTCAGAAATTCACAAAATACTAGAAATATAAGATTATGCTGTCAAATGCTGTTTCCAAGGTCAAAAACAAAGCTGCACGTTAAAATGAAAAGTAGTTATTCAAGTGATTTAAATTATATAAAATTATATGTCCATTCTTCAGGCCTGTATGGTGCTGTTTGGTTGCACCACTTCACCACTCCATTTAAATGTGCACTTTTTCCATCACCAGAGGAACCAATACAGATTCACTTGGTTAATCAAGCAAAATAATACAATTCAAGGTGTACAGCTGCTATTGAACATCAAGTTTGACAGACAAATGAACTTTGATGGGTGACATAATTTAAAAAAAAATATCATAAATCTTGATTTGGAATATTCTCACCAATTTGCACTCCAGATGCCTTATAACCAAGCAGAAAGATGGAAAATTGGATTTTCCAATGGAATGTGCCTTTGGGCTTGCATTTTCCTAGTTAGCATGCAATCTCATTCTGAAATGCCAGGTGGAGTTTCAGGGTGCTTTAATAGCACCATGGTTGCAGTCATGCTATTGATTTCTAGAGCATTTCTCATCAAATAATAAAATACGCCTGGTGTGTCGTACATTACATTTCACATGTCCTTATAGTGACCTTTGTTTGCTAACAGGATGGCTGAGAGTCGCTGTACCTGAATGTCAGGTTGATTAGGATTGGATGCTGTTGCTTAGCATGTTTTGCCCGGTGCTCCTCGCTGACGGGGACAGCCGTCCGTCATGATTAGTTTTCTCGCAGAGGGACGGAAAGCGTGTTAAGCTGAAATATGTGCCGCCCGATTCATAACCTGTTGAGGCAGCTGAGTGAGATGTATCGTCGGTGTCCTTTCTACATACCTGCTTTGATTCCAGAAATGACTGAATATGTGATTTATTTGTGCTTATTGCCAGTGATTTATGCTCCATTGAGACCTTATTATTATAATTCTGGCATAAATTCTGTTGTTTTTGTCCAGCTACAGACTGAGATACATACCGTTGAGCTGTGGATTTAGTCAAGAATATTGAAAAGCCATCCACTCGTCTTTTCATTAGAAAAAAATGAATAGTTTTTCCTATGGTGCATTCATTCACCAATTTATCCTAATGATATCACTTGACATATCTTAACAGGGTGACTGTAACGCTCTGTGTCTGTGGTAGTTTGAAAATCGAATTACGGCTTAACTACAGCTAACCTCAACACAACAGGAGCATATCCAATCACATTTGTGTGAAAAATGAGACGGGCCATATTTTCAATTACATTTCAGCATAAAGGGATTGTTAATCCTGTCTCCTGTGCTGCCAGAAGCCGTTAATGAATTTG
Organism: Amniataba percoides; assembly: GCA_037176925.1. Lineage (NCBI taxonomy): Eukaryota > Metazoa > Chordata > Actinopteri > Centrarchiformes > Terapontidae > Amniataba > Amniataba percoides. Next base: position 8,161,246 of record JBAJHX010000081.1, on the reverse strand, counting down.
CTTATCCTCCAAGATACTGATGTGACTTGCCTCTGTGTGGGGGAGAAAAAAAAAATAGAAAGCCGTCTTTTTCTTTGTCCTCCTCGCACAATACTCTGTCTGACTGTAATGGATGCAAATCTATTCACAGCAAGGTTAAACAGTTTGTTTTGCTGAAGCTGCCGCTCTGTTTATGTACAAAGTTGTATCAAATGATCTCATATGCTAAAGCCTTGAGCGGCGATTTGCAGAATGCTGTAGCCTCCTCCGCCGGCTTTGTCTGCTTAGTGATTTTAATGGGTTGAAAATATTTTCTCATTCTGAAATATATTTTCCCAGCTTTTACAACAAAGAGCACAAGAGCTGGCACAATTGAATAAAGAGTTTTTTTTTCCCCCTCAGAGCTCATGCTGTAAAATGAAAACGTTCTCATGAGTTTCAAAACTTAGTGTCTCCTATAGTTTGAACTTTTACTGGTCGACTTCTGTGATGATGAGAAGCTCCAAAAATTGGAACAAAGGGAAAACTGTAATGCAGTTACCAACTTCTGAAATGTAATTAGAAAATATTAGAAAAGAGCCCATCACAGGTTCTGAGAGCTCATGTTGACATCTTCAGATCCAGTATTTTGTCCAGCCAATCTATAAAACCCAAATATATTCAATATAAGATGATAAAAAACAAAGACACAGACTAACATCATACTTTCATATTTAAGAAGCACAGACAAAACATAAATAAATATAATCATGTAGCCTTGTCGGTCAGTAAAACTCAGACATACTACTAGCCTACATTTTCAAAAATACAAAATACATTTTACATGGAGGGAAATATATTTGGATTGGATTGTGAATAGATACTGTAAATACAGAAAGCCTTTTCCTTCACCACCTAACGGCCAAACGGAAAATAAAACAGGTGTTTTTGTCTTCAGTTGGATTCAGAGACAGCTGATGCACAGACTCCTTGGATGCACCACGTCTGGTTCACATTAGGAAGCAGGTCTGGTCCATCTGAGGTCTGAACCACTCAACAGTTAGCTTGATGATGGATGGTGTATTAATGCTCTCACTCCCTTTTTATTGTCACCATGCATTACACAAATTAGGGCAAACAAACCCCCCCTGCCGGTCTACCCACCTCCCACACACACACACACACATTCACAAGTTGTCCCCATGCCACGTTGCTCTGCCCGCGCTAATACTGCTAATAGGCTTGATGTGTTTGTGTGTGTGTGTGTGTGTGTGTGTGTTACCTTCATGGTGAGCTAAGTTCCATTGAATTAACTCAGATGGATCTACAGATGCATGACATCACCACATCTGGCTTACATCACCGGCCTTTCACATTTTTCCCAAATGACAAACGAGATTTTCATCGCCAATCCCGTCCGTGCTACTTTCCCCCTTTTTGTCCTCCCCTTTTCTACATGATAGTGACTAATGTGGAGGTCTGTGAAATCGGTGGGCAAAATGGACTCATATGTATGCTAAAGGTTTTATGCCGTGGGCGTTCTTTCATAGTCTGGTGTGTGGTTTCTGTGGGCGTATGTGTGGGCTGTTTGTCTGAGACGTCTGTGGCACAAGCACGCATCTTACATGTGCATATAGACAAAGCTAAGCGCACGCATACACACACACACACATGCACACACACACACAGAGGTGACACGGTCACCGTCATTAGACCTTCACAGGCATCTGCTCATGCCTGCAACGTGATGTGATCCTTCACCTTCTACATGACAGTTGGCCATTTAGCACTAAATTTATGCCGCCCATGCCCTTTATCAATGCATCCTGAGTAAGGGGGGGCCAGATAGGGGGCGTCACTCAGTGTCCTAGCTTTGATTTGTGTTATTGCTTTTACTCAACCAGACATTGTAATGACACATTGGGCTTTTGAAGAGCTCTGATGGATGCTCAACTAATGCAGATGCTGTGTGTGTACATTAGATAACTTCTGAGCACATCCTGGTTGAAAGACTCTCTCCGCAATGTAATGGCCATGTTAGTTACCATTTTAGATAAATCCAACATCAGCACTGCAGTCATATAAATGTTTGATTGCAGTTTCAAAGAAGCAGTAATGATTACGTAAGTGCCAACAGAAACTAGATTTTTTTTGAAGACCAGCACAGATAAATTCATGAGAGTTAGGGTTAGAAGTCAGATAAAGATGTGTTGGCTTATTTCTTTTTTCATAAATCCATAAGAATTTACAATAAGGGTTACATTTCTTTTGGGTGAAAACATCTTGATTTTTTTGTAGTTTAGTCTAGAAAAGTAGCCCAAAATATTGTCATGAAATTAGTTTTATTTTTTATTTTTGTCAGATCCATGGGAAACGGGGACTTTATCAAGTCTGAGGGAAAAAAAACTTATTATTATAGTGAATTGGGATACTATAAACACGACTCCAATGAAACTGTATGGAGGCAACCAAGAATCTGATCAGATGCCAAAAACTTGCACTGTGGTTTATTACAAAAGAAGGCAGGATTTCACAAGTCTGGAAAGTTATTATGATAATTATCAAACCTTTATCTGACAGTTTACTCCAAACAATTGAAAGAGAATTATGTTGTTTATACTCCAAAGTCTCATGCCTGGACTCTTATTCAGTATTTTGCTGGTGGACACTGCATTGCATTGTCTCAAGTTGAGCCAGGCCCAAGGTTTTGGCACTGAAGCCTTCAGCACTGGCATCCACACAGCATAAACCCACAGCAGCAGACCCACTGACATGAAGGAAAGGCTACAATTTTTCATGCATTGCTAGCGGTCTGCACATACAAAGTGGTAGGCAGACTGTGGCCTCTTGTGAAGCTTTAGCCGTGTGTGTGTGTTTCACTCAGCACCTAATTTACATACTCTGCTCTAACTGGACAGTTGTGACAGCTTCGTGCTACAGCACTTTCTCTGTGTAAATATATCTGCCCATTCAGTGGTAAGCTGGGGTGAGAAAGGCCTTATGACATTATGACAAGCGGTTATCCGAGTGGTGAATTTCGTTTGGATTTGTTTTGCGTCTTTGGGAATTAAAATCTGATCATTATTCAGGGAAAGTGCTGCTTTGATGGGAATCGAAAGCAAAACTAAAACGAACACCTGGTGAGGACTTATTATTTTGTTATCATTTCTGCATGAAGGCTGTTGAGATATTCAAGGCAGGACACTTTGCTCAAAGTCGACGTCTGAGCAGATACTTTTTAAATTTCCCTTGTGGCTGGAGAAACATTCAGAAAGAGAATAATATTACAGGCTGTGTATTTGGAGAAGGTCACCCCTCTAGTTTGATGCCCTCTAAACTCTTCATTTCAATAAACCTTTGAGGGTCAGTTCACACAAATCACTACACAATGAAGTGTTTCCATTTTACCCTTGTGGTTTCAAAACATGCAGATAGTCAGTGGTGGAGGAAGTATTCAGATGCAAAACTTAAAACTACCAATATAACACTGTAAGCATGCTTTATTACAAGGAAAGGTCCTACACTGTAAGTACTACTTAGATTCAGTAATTTCTCTGCCATGAAATACGCACTCAAATAAAGAGCCAGTATATGATAAGATTTTAATTTTTTTTATCTTTCATGGCAGTAATTGCATGTGTTTTTTGGACCTTGCCTCAGTTTCATTCTCAATTTCTGTATTCATCAACCTTTTCTTTGTTTTGTTTGACCAGAGTAACCGTTTACTCACAACATTAGCAGAGACCTGAAAAAATAGTGCACCGGTTCTCACACAGGTGAGCTGAAGAGTGAATCTTCTGTGATTAAAAAATCCTGTTTAATTTCTAACCGTGCACTGCTCGTGATGTTTCAAAGAAAGTCACCATCGACACATGGTGTATTTAAATAAATGTACTTGGTCATGTTCCTTCACTGCAGATACAGCAGTTCACCCTATTTCCACTGTGGACTCCTTGGATCCTAAAATATTTTCATCAGTTTCTCATGAGCCACTAGAGCGGAATATACTGATACACCAGTATACAGAAAATACAGAAATACCAAAATCTGATATTTGCTTAGATATCCTTCGACTTAAGGTGATCCTTAGCGGATGACATTTTCAACATATCCTTTCCTGCAGTGTTACTGTCAGTAGCTTTCGTTTTGCATAAATTATTTCCTTAAACATTCAATTTATAATGCTATGATAATGTGTTCTAATTAACCAAGCCATATTAAAGCTGTAGTGTCTTATGGTAATGACACCCATCTCGTGTCTCTTATGCCACATAAAATAGAGCCGTAGTGGATGAAAGCACTTGATTCACACATTGCATCCATCATGCACATTTGTTTATTCAACCCACCCCAAACACACACACATGCACACACACACAGTTCATGACATTTATGACATTGTGTATTGTGTGCTCTAAGTTTCAACTAGCACAATGACAAAAACGCAAAGGTTGAGCAGGTTAATGTCATGTAAACGTACCTTGTCTTTTCCTCAGTCTGTTCAGAGCCCTACTCACCTCAGCTGAGGAGGAGAAAGTGTGAATGGTAATAGAGACTGACTATCATTGCAGGGTAACGCTGCCATTACCCAACCTTTGATAGATGAAGCCATTGGAGGGTGTTATCAGAGCCAGCTGTGAGGGCTGGGGTATGCATTATACATGGGCAGTAACCCTGACACTGTGTGAAGACCCACACTGAATTACAGATATGTGTGGCACATGCGCCGTAAAGCCAGTTTATTATGTGCAGATATCTGAATATTCACACGCTTAAATCCTTCAGGCAATGAGTCACCGTCCTAAAGATACAGTTGAGAGATTGTTAGACTAAATGTCAGAGCTGACATAACGTACAGATTTTAATATGCTATCACTGTTGGCATTAGGTGTATTTTTAAGGAACCCACCCACAGTCACATGGTGTGTTGGAAAAGGGGCATTGTTTCATGTATCCTTCGTTACTGAACAAAGAAGAGGCATGAAGCATGAAAATAAATGCATCTACATATAATCCATGTCATAAGCAAGTGCAGGATGTCCTGACTTCTTAAGAATTTTGGGATCCAACACTGAGTTCATTGGCCAGAAAAGGCTGAGACATCCTGCACTACCCTTGAAAGGCAAACACTGAGCTCAGTGCAGAAAAAAACATTTCAGTGCAGAGAGAAACTGATGAGTGCCAGCACTTTCTCTCCAAATAATATATTAAAACAGCAGTGCAGCACAGGAACCTGTGACGTAAGTGAGCTTGGCAGTGTTACATCTGCCCCCTTTATTTAAACAGAACACAAGAAAAAAATGTGTGCTTGGTCATGTAATGACCAAAATTGAATCATTGAAGGATGAAATCATTTTGATTGGTCCAGTGAATATCTGTCTGGTTTCTGTTGTGATATACTATTAGAATAGAATTTAAGTTAAATTTGATTATTATTATAGGCTTGATGGTATCTAGGTACACTCACATTGCTGCGCCCAGCTACAACCTAAGCAGAGGTCAAATCATCCTCAATAACTGAGAACACCTGTTTTAGTGGCACAGCTACTGCTGTTGAACATATCATCACCATTTTGTGTAATCCGTAACAGGTGTCAACATTTTTTTTTTTCTGGTAACACATTGCATTGTGTGATTGTTGAAAGCAGTGCTCATGCCTTGGATACTACGTTTGTTCCATAGAAGGAATATTTGCAGGCAACAGAGTGTAAATTTCACCCTTATAATTCAGACACTCTAAAAGATGTGGATATGAAATAAAGTGCACAATTTGGTAAAAAGCTGATATCATCTAATTGTAGCCACACTGATGTGTTACTGCATTATCACACCCTGTTGAAAAAGGTTTATATGGCAACAGCATATTTTGTGAAATGGATACTGAGTTTGGTAGTTCTACATACAGGACCAGCCCTGCCAAAATTGAATTGCCAGGACCAACTTGCATCCTCTCTAGAATGAAGTGATACTGGAAGTTGCGGGAATGTGACACTAGAGGAAAAAATGTTCGGCATATAGGATTTTAACATGCCATGTTGAACATTGGAGAGTTCAAGCATGGAGGCAATAAGGTGGACATACCTGTCTTTGTCTGGTTGTACCTGATAAAGAGACCCGACTCTCTGGTAAATTAGTTGCTGGTTAGCTTTGATGGTCTGCTCCTGGAGTTATTTGCTCCTTTACCAACACTTGACCCCTGCAGCAATTACATTAAATATTCATGCACACGAAACCACACACAAATACATGCACACGCAGACAGAATGAAACGTTCAGACTCATAAGTTGTATTTAATAAACTTGTCTCATGATATTTTTGAGACTTATTGCCTATAACTGTTTTTTTCTACAGTCTTCGCATTATCAGCTGAAATGCCAGAATTTCCTGAGTGTAGAAAATTTACACACTCAGTTTTCCATCTCCACGTTTTGAGTACCCCCCACTGAGAGCCCTCAACCTCCAATCCTGCTTCTAAAGGCTGGAGTGGTGAACTGGGAAGAGTGATATTCAAATCAAAGCTGCCTGAGCGTAATATGGAAATGAGGGCTAGTCATTGACAGGAATTCATAACCAGGCTGACATATCACACAGTCTGTGATATCCAGCAAATCTTGCAGCCTACGAACACATGGGCAACGGATGATTGGGAATAGTTAATCAAATGTAACAATATGCCTCCAGTGAGTGTGTGTGTGTTGACGTTTATGTACAGGAAACAGTGGTGCTGCTTTTCTTTTCAATTATTCAGGCATTGTGGATTCTGATAACAATGTTAAAGAAATGTGTCAATCTGACTGTCTTGCGATGTTCATCCAGTGTGAACATAAAGACAAAATTTTAGTTTTCGTAGGTGACTAATGAGACATTTTGGCACATAAAGGCGAAGGTGAAACAAATCACCGACCGAATATGTCAGAGCAAAAGTTTATATTTTAGCTATTTTACTCCTGTGACAGTTATAATTGTGCAAAACATTTTAAAGCGAGAGAAAAGCTCCATCCAAGCTTATTTTTTCTCTACAGAACTGGCTAATTGTTTGTAAAATGGCCGTAATTCTTCAGACTTGTTAGGCTGTCTGCGGTTTGGAAAATCACTGAAATGGTGGAGAGACACAATTCTAGACAGCAAATCAGACACTTAATACCAGTGCTTTGAAGATTCTGTGTGTAACAATCAGAAAATGCTTGTTAAGTGACACTTTTGGCTGTTACATCACCTGCAGTTAGCTTTGTAGATTCGGGCCAAGTCAAAGGTGCGACACACACAATACAGAATGTGATGTACCGGCATCAAGTTAAACGCTCGTTTTTCAATAAAGTTCTTAAAATGTTGGCTTGCTTTGTCAGGTCTGTCTGGAAGATGCAAAAGCTTTTAAAATGCCTGTTTTAGTAGAGTTCAGCACTCTGTCAATTATATATAATCACGATGGTACTGACGGTAAGACGGATCGGATCGCCGCTCTTGCAGTTGCAGTGTGATTCATGTCTATCAGTGTATGCATTGCATCATTTCCTGTTTGCATAAAATAGTAAACTATATTGATTTCTTGCACAGGGATGGCAAAACACTACACTGTAAACATTAGACTATATAACCTAAGTCCTTTATTATCCTCACATCCTCCTGAACTTGCAGAGCCACATTTGTAAGTTCACTGCCTCCTAGTGATTTTGATGCACCAAAAGCACCACGAGCTTCGACAGTACTCTGACTGACTTCCCTGTCAGTGTTCACTTGTCTGGAAAGTGTACCAGCACCACAGATGAATGTTTCAACAGCACAAAGAGTGTCCTCACTGACAGTAATGCCCGGCTTCACGAAGGCTCCTCCTTGAGCAGAACTTGGGATGAATTTCTTACCGTTATTGCCCATTGTGAAAATGAGTCTCTCACTGAAGCCTGGCACATTTGGGTTCATTCAAGGAAACCATTCAACAGTGAAACTGTGTAGCAGACTGAAGAATAAGACTCTTTAGGGGAAATATCACCCGCAATATGTGAGAATCTTCCATCCAGAAGAGAGGGGAGAAAGAGGGTGAAAGAGACAGAAGAGAAAGGTATACAAAGGTTTGGTTTGAAGACTGAATGTGCTGTCTGAGGTGCCACCATCTTTCGCTGTTTCAAGGACCCAGAGGCCAGGGTCATGCATCGCAAGATAAGAGGGTCATGTGTAGTTGAAGTTAACCCTGGGGTGAACTGGTCCAGATGGTCTCCTCCAAAATTCCTCTTTCCCTTTGTGAATCAATTAGCTGGCATTAACATTTCAGTGACCGCCCTAAAGACAAGTTTGGTGGAGGTAACAGAGCTTCTGTCTACACTGACTAGATCCAGACTCTTACTCAACAAAGTTCATGTGCTTGTCTTGTATGAGCCAATGGCTCTGCTGCACTGAATATTTTCTGCATTTTGAAATAGCTTGTTTTGTCCTCACATCTGAGAATCTTTTACCTTTTATGTTGACACATGACTTGAATTATTAACTTATCATCAAAATTCTTGCCAGTTTTCTGTTGGTCAAACTTCTGATTAATAAGCAGTGAATCTTCCCACAACAAACTGACAGACATTTGTAGTAATAGAGTTACAGCTTAAAATATGATCTTTATTTTTCCTTGTAAGAAAATAATAGAAACATCTTGGCAGTGTCCCAGAGAACAACAATAATAACAGGTTGGCGAATTTTGTTTATTATTGTCTTCAAACTGTAAGTAGGTCGACAATATCTACAACACCTTTATGGGCGTCGCAATTTTTATTTACAGTGATTACATACAATTCTGCATGTTATTGATCAGAAAATGTAACAGAATGGGAGCAACATGGCTTTCAAGAAGACCAAGCGGCCATGGAAGGTCACCGTTTGGTGGAAAATGACACAGAATGGTTGCAGCCTGTAATCATCTGTATTAATTCTGTGTGAGCTGTTACCAGAGAAAACACATCTGTCCAAAGTGACTTATTGATTTCATAAGGCTGCCAGTAAAGATGTTGAAGCTCAGCAGCAACAAGCTGCGGCTCCCGTGACCGAGACGCACTGTTGTCTAGAAGAAAAGGACCTAAGCAGAAGCGTGAAACCTTTCAACGATCCTCAATCCCCTAATGCCTCGAGGAAATCCAATTTCACATGGCTGTAATTGAAATTTATTTTGTCACCACAATGGCAAGTCGACATCATTTATTGAGCTCTGTCTTTCTTGTGACGGGAGATGTCTCTCACACCTCTGCGGTGCTGAAGATGTAACCTGTGCTGATCACTGAATATTAAAAAAGGGTCTTTTATCATTTTTTCATGAAATTATTAAAGAAAGATCAACTATAGATTCATTATTCAGATGCCCAACAATATTTTAGACTGCAAGATGTCTGCGTTTGTGCATTAAGTTATTGTTACTCGCAATGCAAAGACAATGTTTTCTATTCATTAGGCTCTAAACTTGTTCGGCTGTGTGATTCCTACACTGTTGGCATACAGGAGTTCAACACTCCCCCCCACACAACATCCTCCCCCCATCTAATACAACTATCACAGTCCATCATGATAAATCAACATTAACATTTCTACTGTTGCCTTACTCTCTACAGATCCCAGAGTGTGATGTAGAGGCAGCCATAGGATCGCCCTTCATACCTCTCAGCCGTGCTAGAAACGCACAGCATGAAGAGGTCCATTACCTCTGCACTGCTCCTTCCCCTCCTCCACTCCCCCTTCACACAGCTCAGAAACGCACCAGCAGAAATACCACATAAAACCCAACAGGAATTCAGCCTTGCTGAAACCAAACGCAGACTCTCAGAGCTGTGTTTAAATAATGCTGCAAATTAAAAAGTGAATGAATCATATTCATAGCGCATGGTGGTTAAGCAAAAGCGATCAATCGAATTAGTAGGGAGACACTTTTCAGAGGGGTTATTACATATTCTAATATGGCTATTTCCAATCAGTAATTGGATGACTTCGTTAGCAAGCATTGCATGAGGGAAAGGACTTATGAAAGCAATCTTATTTCCGTGTGTGCGCTTGCGTTTATGTGTGTGTCTGTCATCCAGCTTATTAAAATTGTTTAGACCTTGTTAACCTCACGACAGCTTTTGCACATTACGATTTAAATTTCTGATTTCGTTTTCATCCCCACCCTTTAATTAGAGTTGTTTTTTAAGGGTTCGCCGACAGTGTTAGCTCCAAATGCTCTTTTTCCTCGGACTAATTGAGAGTTACTGCTCCTGTGTGCATCAAGTGAAACTGAGGCAAGGCATGTGGGTACTTGACAGGTGGGCTCATAATGTCTGGCCCCTCGGGGGATAGAGAGACGTGAAGTTGTTGCTGTAATTGCTCAGGCAGCGAGGTGGCCTTCCTTTTTGTCTGCACAGGTCCGTCAGAGACAGCTGAAGGGGGGGCGGGCTCCCTCCTTTGTCTGTGGTGATAACTTGATGGTGAAGTCATCATGCTTTGTTTTTCACCGTCTTATTCTACATGTTTGGAGAATTTAAAAGTGACCCTTCCTCTTCCCAGTTGACCTGTAGGATGATCTTGAGGACAGTTGTTTGAATTTAGAGTTCATCAGTTTCCTTTCCGTGTCTTTAGTGTCTTTGAGAAAGGAAAAACGCAACACATATGATTTTGTTCATGCATCTGCCGTTACATATGGTTTCACTGTGAATAACAATGGCTTGTTTCTGCATGTGTCTGAGTGTCAGGCTGTTTGTTTGTGTGTGATTTATGTTTGTGAACGTCCGTGTGTGTGTGCGTGCGTGTGTGGATGTGTGCAGTGCTTCGGCTGTAACATCTGGCACTAGTGTGATTGGTGTGGTGAGCCCTCAGGCCTTTTCATAGGTGATAGATGACACCTATCACAACCTGTCAGCGGGGACCCAGCCTGCAAACTAGCCAACCAACCAGCAGCCTGCCCTCCTTTATCTTCACTCCCAGTTTTTACTGCAGAGAGAGATGGAGCGATGGTGAGAGCAAAGAGAGTGACTCATTGCCTTTTATGAATATAAAGATGCATGCAGCATTGGGTTACTTCACGGCATTAAGCCCCAAACCTCATGTAAAAAATGTCCCTCAGATTTCAAGTAGAGTGTCAGCAGATTATGCGGTTGAATTAATGAATAAAGTTGCACTGAAGCAGGAAATGCGTCGACGTTTGAGCTTCAGATTGTGGTTAGTTGTCGGAGGGAGCGGAGGACTCAGCAGTCTGCATTCTTCCTGAAGCTGTTGCATGTAAATTCACATCACAGTGAATGCGAATGAGGAGTCCAGATAAAGAACATACTTCGTTCTCCAGATGAGCCGTCGCGTCGGTGGCCAGGCGCAGGCTGTGTTTTAGCACAGTCACAAAACCTGCCAACCAGCTTCTCTCCTGATTCTTAAGGCAGAGACAACAATTACAACCCATCTGCTATCCTGTTTTCCCTGCTTCATCTGTTTTTGGTTTGTTTCATTTTAATTTCTTCACACTGCTGTTATTGGAGATGCCAGTAATGCAGGCCAGGAATACACTCCCATCATATGATGATGATGTCATTCGCTGCCATCATCATATGCAGTGTGATGATTATTGGGACTGAAGTTAGATTGATAGTTATGTGTTTAAAGGTCAAGTAGCTGCTTTAGCAGACAATTTGTTTGGATATTTGCTCATTTACCTCCAAGATCTGCACCCGTGGCAGCTCCACACAGGCCTGCACCCTATGCTGGTGTGCTCGCTGTGATGGCCCTCCTACTCGTCACAGCATGGCCCACGCAGCTCCCTTTGCTGGCAATGGCTTGCTATGGGCCTGATGCTCCTGCACCATCCATTTTCAGTACTAGTTGACAGCTCTTAAAACAAACTACAGGCAGTTTCATAGATACCAAATGGAGCCCAACCAAAGCATTATTGGTCACATATAGACTGTTGTATTTTTTTCTACCTGTGTTCAGTGCTGGTGAACATAGTTCACGTTAAAAAAAAAAAGTGAAATAATCTCCTTTTTGTGTTATATGTCAAGAAAAGCCATCTCCACTGCAAACTTATTGGGTCGCTGGTTATTGCGGCTCTCTGTCACAGTGAGGGAGAGAATGGAAGCATCATTACTTCATCCGTTAATGATTGCACAGAAAATGTCTCCTGTTCAGTGGTGAGACAAAAGGAACCTTTCCCTTATTGCTTTATACCACAAAGTGAAGGAAGGAATATGAATGCAATCACTTTGGGGTATGTAATGAAAGCACAGCATCATTATATATGACACATTTATCTAGTCTTGTGTTGTTGCTATCAAGTGAAATCCAATGCTGAACCATAAATCACTTCTGGAGGCATGCATGGTTGCATTGTTGTATACTGTGATGCAGAAATATAATAGCATCTTCTAAGTGACCATTTTTTGGTTTGGGTCTCTGCAGCCAATTCATTTGTATGTACTGTCTATCACTGCTTCACCTCACTCTCCTCTTTCTAGTGCATCCCTCTGCCAGACTAAACAGCCACTATCTGATCTGCTCATTTCCACAGTGATGCACACACCGTTAAAGACATTTAAAATTATGCAATGTGAGTTAGCATGCCTTCATTTAAGCACATCATCACAGCAGACAACACATGTGCAAGATAAATCAAAATAAAGTAATTTAGTGTAAATGAGGAGATTTTTGAGGGAGTCGGTGACAGCCAGTCATTTACACGTGACTGACAAACGGAACGATGCAGAAGGATGCAGATGCTGACGAGCCTTTTAGTTTCTCTCCATGTACGCCGAAGCACACTGGACAGGCTTGAACTGTTGTATATCTTATTAAAGCTGCACACACTAAAACTGATGTACACAGCACACAACAGAGCAAACCCACACTGCTCAAGCTCACACGTGTTAATGGATTAACCAGAGAGCCCTGGAAGAGGTTTGACAAAGTGCCGGCTCAGGGCTGCACTGGCTTTCCTTGTGCCTGATAATAATTGATGGATGACTGTGGTGCAGGACACTGACAGCCTGGTTGCCTGGCCTTTACCCTCTGCCAGCTCAACCCTTACATGTGTGAAATAGCCAATTACTCCAACACCTATTGAAAGTAATAGGCTGATGAGCAAATGGCTACTGTGGGACACTGGGGAGCCTTGTAGAGGGAGGAAGCATAGAAGATAAAGTTCTACCAGGAACGGCTGCCACCGCCCCGAATGGGCCTGCCCGATACTTTGCAGGCAAAGAGTCAGATAGGTATTTTCTCCCTCTAAGCACGGTATCCCCATGCCGTATTGACTTAAAGTTTATGATCCATGATACAATCATGTTATACAGGAGCTAATTTACAGAAATAAATCCTCCTTTTAGAGGCTGTTAAATGGATAATGGAAACAGCAGCCACCATACATTCTCAGGGAAGCATTAAACACAATTTTTGCTGGGGAATGGAAAGTCATATGCTGCGTGGCGAGCTAACGCTAGCCAGCCATAGGATATTGACAGAACCATCCATCTTTATAAAAGACGGTGAACAATTCCAATCTATTTTCTGGAATCACATTATCAGAGGCAATATATGACTGCATCTAAATATATACAGGAGATGTATATATGAGGAGGGAAAAGGGGGGTGGAAAGGTTCTGACGGGATGTTCGTCTACAGTAAAGCATCCCGCACAGAGAGGCGAGCAGTCTCTCTTCATAATTGGACAGGTTATTTTTACACAATGCTGACGTCTTGGGCTGCTTGCTGACATGTGTAGCCATATTTCTCTCAAATATTCTGTCTAATTCTCTTTCGCTGTCTCTCCACGCCAACTCCATCTCTCCTCCGCGTCTGCACTCTGCCCTCCCTCTATTTCCATGTTTTGCCCCCCACCACCCCCTCGCATCCACCCTCACTCTCTCTTTCACTTTTACTCTCCCCATCTTCTGCCCAGTTCTTTCTCATCTATTGTTTATCCTCTGCAGCATTTTTCTGCCTCCCGCTATTCAAACAAAGTGTAATTGACTGATGTTTAGGAGCGTCTTTCGCTGAAAATAGACACTGATTGGACATGGCTGGTTCTGCATGTAACCAAAGCCATTCACTTTGAGCGAATTCAATTTCAACTAGACTCCCACCTGAATCTATCGGTGCTTCAGTTAGAGGCAAAAGAAAATTGAATCCGGACATGGATGTAATGCAGATTTTTATTTATTTTTTCGCTTTGTTTTGTTTTAGATGTCTTGTTTACTCGTCTTGCAATTAATTCTTCATCAAACAAACTCATCGCTGCGAATATCTCAGCACGACAACATTTCTCTTGTTTCATTCCGTCTCATTATCTCTCAGGTCTTGATGAGGCCGACTCAGATGCGCGCTTTCAACAAAATAAGCTTTTCAACTTCATTTCCCACATGCGCAAACTCCTGAAGGCATTTTAAGTCTAATCCAATCATGCCAACATGAGCTCTGTTACCTCCATTCAATAGTTCAAAGGCGAACCTTGCCTGCCCTTGGCAGATGTCTGACACATGGGTGTTTCGGGCCCTCCCCTGCCCTGCACCACCCAATGGTGACGGATGACCTGTAATACATCACTGAGCTGGAGCTGCGTGGGTGGTAGACCTGATTGTCAGGGCTCTTCTCAGGTATTGGCCCTTCTGTGTAAATAAGTAATTGGAGTTTTAAAGAAATAAGGTCACCAATGCACTGGCCTCAGGATCTAATGCATATTGTGATGCGCAGAATGAGAAGTCTTTTTTTCTACATGATCTATGCACAACAGATGAAAAAAAAAACAAATCGTGGGAAGGTCTTATCGGCAGAGACAGAGAAAATGACACAAGTCAGTATCGCAATCAGTAATCAATAATCAACAGTTAATGTAATGATAAATTATACGTAGTTGTAAATTTTGTAAAATGTAAAAAAAAGTGATGTAAAATCTCTTTCTGATGTTGGTTTGCTTTCTACACCTTTGTCTGGATTAATGACAGTATGGCAGTACGGTATCTCTTAACTTCTGATTCTTTTGCATTGCCCATGCCTGACCATGGACCCATGCAGTGGCTGGAAACAAACTTACACTGACTCAGAACAGCAAAGCAATGGACTGAGATACTAAAATGTTCTGTAGAGATGAAGGGGACTGCAGAGTTAGTCAGAATTTGTCACCAACTCTGGGTTTTTCACAACTTACACTGACATTTCACGTAAGTGTTTGAGCCACTGTTGATAAAAAATATTGATTACAGCAGCTCTAAAGATCCATCTTATCTGGACCAGACTGTTCTCAGTTTGATTCCATGGGATTTAGAAGATAATTAAAGATGATAAGTATAATTGTGTATCAGAGATTGACAACTCCTGTAATGTTGGTTTATCATGCATCCCTACTTAGTGGTATCAGGGCTAATATGTGCTGAAAGTCATGTAAACAACTACGACACCCTGCATTGGCCAAAGCATAATTGCACTGGCCAGAGTACTGTATATTTGATTGCTGTATATTTTGATGGCTTGTAGGCCTCCTGGCAGTGTTAGGCTGCACGGCATATCTATTACTGATGGCGTGATTGACACGGGCAATGGGGCCTGGGATTGGAGATGGCTGTGCAGAGTATTGGTGCGAGGGAGAGTTGTGTTCCCTTCATTAGACAGGCCAGGGGAATGCCCTGTTGACCCCACACTGACCCCTCCAACACAATTACGAACCACAGGCCTGGCGCCCGTTATTGATGCCCATCACTGACATGAGCAGCTGCACACAGTTACGGTCTCACTCACTAATGTGAGCAGCAGTGTGTCAGACTCACTGAAGTATGGAAACACACATCAAAAGGGAAAACAAAAGTACACATCCTGTGTGAGTCATTGATTTGGATTTGGTTACTAAAAGGTTTTGGAAAAGGACACATTTTATAATGTGCATTTGATAGATTCTTATTTGGTATGAAAGAGCTTGGCAGTGACAGGATTTTTTTTAAGGACAGTTTTATCAGTGTGAGCAGGAAAAAACTAACAAATAGATCAGCCTTTTTTTTAACAGCAAGATTTTGATATGGATCCCTGAGACATGGCAACAAGTCAACAAATCTGTCAGTAAATTTTACACAATCTTCAATGGGAATTGGTATCACTATACAAAATATAATATGTAAACAGCACCATGTAATGCTACAGACTTAAGGTCCAGAGTTGCCAGCCGCTCTCCTCCTGGTGAAGTAGTCTCCTTGCAGCGGGGAGTGAAGTGGAGGACCGTATAAACTAATTGTAGGTGAAACACTATCAAGCCAAAATCAATACAAAATGTGAAGTTTCAAAGACGTGCTTTAGTAAGTAGTTTGTGATGTGAACAGGCCTGTAGCTGACAGTTAAAAATATCATCCGCGACATCTTTATATAGAAATGTATCCATTATTTACCATCTTTTGTTTCTGTATGTGTGAGCAAGTTTTATTTTGCTATTATTTACGTCCACATATGGAACTCCAGTCAAATATGATACTGATACATATGTGACAAGCTAAACCATCCAAGAATAATGGCCCAGGCAATCGTTTGGACTCTGGAAAAATGCCCATCGCAGTTTCTTATAGCCCAAGGTGACATCTGCAAATTTTTAGTTTTCCATCCAACCAGCCAAAAGCTACAGATATTCAATTTATGATGATGGAAAATGGAGAAAAGCAGGATCTCATCCCATTTGATGAAGCTGAGCCAGTGAATTTTTTTGCCCGTGAATGAAAACTCACAAGAACTGACATGCAAAAGTTGTTGTCCGTTTTCTGTTCTAATTACTTAATCATTTTATTGAACTGTTCATGTGCTGCACAAACGAAATCGGTTGTGCCTTTTGGAAATTGGATTGTCCCAAAGCGTTAAAAAGGTAGCGGAGGGTATTGCAGCATGATTGGAACAAACAACTTTGATATGGCTGTGGATTTTCTAAAACAAGAAGGGAAAAAAGTACTATTTGTTGGTTCTTGCATCTCTGATTTGAGCCTCTCTGTCTCTCTTTACTCTCTCCACCAGCTATAAGTGTGTGTGTGAGTGTGTGTGTGTGTGTTGTACACGCTGCGTAACTGTGCCCTGCTGTTGTGTTTGTGATGTAATATCCTGAGCAGCGAGTGTGGTGTAAGAGGAAAAAAAGAAACCCACCAACCTGCTGCTTTTGGTTATCTTCTCATTTTTCCCTCAGCAAGTTGGCAATAAGCCAACATTCAGCCTATCGATTTTCTCCACCTCCTCTTGTAAAATGAAACCTGAAATTGTTTCCCCCCCTTTCCTCTCTCACTTTGCAGGTTGTAGCTCTTCTCAAACTTTGCAGTGAAATATATGTATATGTGTGTGTGTGTGTGTGTGTGTGTGTGTGTGTGTGTGTGTGTGTGTGTGTGTGTGTGTGTGTGTGTGTG
>JBAJHX010000081.1:8129185-8143845 GCA_037176925.1 Amniataba percoides | reverse complement strand
GTGTGTGTGTGTGTGTGTGTGTGTGTGTGTGTGTGTGTGTGTGTGTGTGTGTGTGTGTGTGTGTGTGTGTGTGGATGGATGGATGGATGGATAGAAAGATTTATAGATAGAACCTCTCTTTTCAAGCCTCAGGAAAGCAACCACACATTCTTGTTTTCACGTATGTTGTATCGTTGGCTCAGCACCATTATACCTGTGTAGCTGCTCGTTGGCAGCACCTCTGCATATCTTATGGCTCTTGATTCTAAATTGACCAGAGGAATCCCTCTTTTCTGCCTCTCAGGGGTAATGGTGGGGAGGCCCCGTTAACGAGCCTTTGTCCCTGCTCACTGATGGAGGGCACATGGCTCTGGGAAAGTGGCCTATGTGATTAGTAAATTGTGGTTAATTAGATAGATGGGAGGGTCACCGGCAGTGATAAAGTCAAGGGAGCCACTGAGTGATGGGGGTGTCAGCTGATGCTAATAAAGGCAGAGTGCTCAGAATAGCATGGAGCCTGTAGTAGCTTTTAATAGATAGTCATTAAGAGCTATTAAAAATGACCAGACAAAGGCAAAACTGTGCTTAGCTGTCAGTTAATCCGCAGAACCACTCCAGTCCGCGTAGTAAATGGCGAGGAGAGGACGGATCTGTTAACTCTTCAGTGCCAGTAAGAGGAGTCAATGAGGTGGACTACTAGATCTGATAATACCTGCGTGATCTGCTGGAAATGTTAATGCGAAGGGAGGATAAAATGTCCATGCGGGGCGACGCTCAGTTCAACTCAGGCCGGCCCGGGTCTTCACGTTTTAATGGCCGGAGCATCAGTCTAATCCACAAAATCGAAAGGAGATCGGTACGAGGTTATGTAGGAAGACAGGAGGCTGACGATATGGGTGGAGGAGAGGGAGAAGATGAATCACAAATATGATCCGAAGTGAAGAGATTAGATCCATATCGAGGAGAGCATGCAGCGGATCTATCTCCGCTATCGCACATCCGCCTTCTTATCTGACTTTGATTTATGTCCCAGCAACATACAGTCAGTGGGGGAAAAAAATGCTTTGGCATGTTTATTTCCAAACAATGGAGGGCAGCGCAAGTGACTCCGTCTCACGGACCTTATGCCAGACAACTCAAAGAGACTCCTGGTGCGGTGCGTCCTGCTGTTCTGAGGAGTCTGCCCTCTGCCTGGCTTGGCTTGTAGCAGGTGTGTGTGCCGACTCCCCGCGTTGGCTATGGCTGACCTCCCCGCTCCTAGGACTGGGCAATTAGTCCACAAAATGGCTGACTGTAAATCTCCTGCGGGTAGGGTTTGGCAGGGGCACCCCGAGGTGAGCTCCACAACGAGGAATTAAACACACAGTATTAGCTAACAGCAGTTTTATGATGTGAGGAGCAGAACAGGGTGAGGGAAGGGGCAAGGATGCTCCTCTCCAGAATCATCGAGGGAGCCTTGTTGTGCACCGCTGTTGTGCTTTTCAGCATCAGGGTCCCTGTGTTACCGTACAGGAAATGCACCATATAATGAGGTTCATTATAAATGACTGAACACAGAACTGGGGGAGTTACTGAACTGAGGGAAGTAAACACAGGTGAACATGAATTATTTAGGTTTAATGTAAAAAAATGCCATGGTACAATTCAAATATAATTCATTAACTTACTCATAAAGGCACACAGATTTAGGACTAATAATTCATTTTTTCAGTTAAACATGCTGATTATTTTCTTGATTATTATGTCGTACATAAAATATATGTTGCTCATTAATTTTCAGTTGATTGTGATTATTGGATTAGTCTACCAGTTGTTTAAATTCTGCACAGATACAGGCCTTAATGTAAGATGGCCACAATAAAGATGACCTCATTATGCAGTGGGTTTTCGACACATTTTGAATCTTTTGATGTTAAATATCTTTTGCATGGATTTTTTAATCTGCTTGACTATTGTCAGATTTCAGTAAAAGGTCAGCAAATCAATAAAAACAAAGTAACTGTCCAAGAGAAACCTCGCTGACCAGTTGACTCAGCTGCTCATTTCTAGATTTCAAGTTATTCTTTAAATAACCTAAACCAATTCATGACCTTGTTTAATACTGAAGTGTGTCAGGTAGCATGTTCGCCCTCCTTTTTTTTTCATTTACCTGAAATACAAACAATAGATCTCTCTGTCATAAAAGTCAAAGAAAATGTTCTTCCTGTAACTCGTTGTTTTTACCCGTGAAAAGGCCTAGTCACTCCTGGGTCAATCTAAAACGTTTCTTTTGTCAGTAAGCATTTTTAGTTTTGGTTTCATCATCTTCTAACATGACATTCAGCAACATCATATTTCTTGATTTTTGACAGAAAGACTCTCTGTCCGTCTGGCCCTTTTCTCTGCTTGTCTCTTTCTGTGGAAAGATGGTGAACCTTTACCTTCATCATTTATTTCCTCTGTGGCAGAAAAACACAAAGCATGAAAAACTCTGAAAAGTCCTGGGGGTTACACTGGGCTCACTCTGACTTTTTGGGCAAACAAAACCCATTCTGTGGTACAACACTGTTCTAATACAACAGGCTCGCGGTGTGCCACAGAACTTTTACGCTTTAGGTTCAAAGAAAACATCTGCCCTTTGGAATATGTAAATGTATGGTCCTCAGATAGAATACATAAAGAAAAACATAATGATCTGAAATTCAAATGATGCCACAGTGAGCAATATGCTGCATATACACAACAGGATTACAATAATTTAATGGGCATGTAAAGAACAGTATATTTCTACTGGAACACCTCCATGTGTTCGAGTGATTTGGTAGCATATTATCCTTCTTGCTTTCCTTGTCAAGTGGGGAAATGGGGGGGAGAAATGCATAATGTCCCTCTGAAAGAAGAATCAGGGCCCTTCTAGCATATCCAGCGGGTAAAGTCTAGATGGTGGTGGTTTCCGAGGACCAGAGAGTTTGCAGTGAGCTCATTGAGCAGAGGTTAGAGAGCCCTCTGACAGATAGTGTTGCCGCTTTCCTCATAAGCATTGGCTGATTTGTGAATATTGTTCCCCTTTGGTTTAATCTGCTGTGTGCTGTGAGGCGGAAACTATTCCCAGAGGGCTGCCGAAGGGGGTTGTTAATTTATCTCCTATGTATTAACGGTGTCTTCGCGGGATAGCGCACCCCGACCTTCTCTCCACCAAAGTAAACAGGGGGCAAACGTTGACCTGTGTTGACCCAAAACCTTGGGATGGACTCCATTAAACGATGAGCTGGGCTGTCTGAGGGCATGTTTGAGTTTTTCATGATTCACCCTCCCACACTCCCCAGTCCTGACAGACATTTATCCTGGGATACGCAGCGAGCTAACCCCCTCGTGTGTCGCTCTAGGCCTACGCTGATGGGGTCACCGTTGTAGGTTCAGTATCGCAATATCTTATCAACAATACACCGAGCTGATTCCTCGAGGGTGTGCCACAGGACAAAAGCATTTGCATGAGGCTGTGAAGTCGTGTGATGCTTCAGTTCAGGGTCACAGCAGATCTGCTGTCCCACATGAGTGGTGAGGAAGCCCTGCAGCTATTTGAGATCCATCAAGCATAACAACAGACAAATCAATAAAACACCACATCCAAGATGTATAATCTCATTAGATGGCTGCTGCGAAGAAATGCAGCCTTATATGATTATGCAGTAGTTTTTGTCCGCAGTGTAGATTTAGAGCTCTGATTTTATTGCTTGTTGACCGTGGCTTTATCCATCCTTTATCCTGTCCTGATCGATGTTTTTGTGTCTGTGAAATGTTGTGATGCTTCAGCCAAGTTTGTATCCGCAAATCTTTTTCAAAGGATTTCAATTTTTGTTTTGATGTGAAACTTTTTTTTTAGTGGCCCGCTGATTTAAAGGTCAAGCTTTGTCATTCAGAGTTCAGTTGAATACTAAAAACCTCTCTGTAAGGTCAGTAGTTTTGTGTACGTGTGTGTGTGTGCGTGCATGTGTGGACAGCAAAAAAGGGATTTTTTTTTTTTTAGATGAATCTGTGCAGAAGAGTACTTTGTCATTAGGTCTGTCAAACAGCCGGGGGTTGCCATGGCGATCAGACCACGTTCAGAGAACCCATCGTGGAGAAATGCCTGTGGACCACCAACACTTTATCATCTGATATTCAATACTTTGGGTGTTGGTTATAACTGGAAAATCAATGGCTATCCTTTGGGATTTAAAGAGCTGGAGAGACGACAGCAGCAGTGAACAGTCGACTCTGTTCATTTAATTTTTTTTCTGCATCCGAGAGTTCAAATCAACAGGGACATTTATGCGTTGATATCTCATAATATCCATGACCAGGAGCGAATGAGGACACTCTTGTCAAAAGTTTTCAGCTGTTTAATGCAATCCCATTTAGTGTTTTTCAGGTAAATGAGCATGTTGGTGAGATGTGTTAGATCTCAATTTGATATTCTGATGGTGAGTCTTACAACTGTGTGAAATATTTACCTAATCTGGTATCCTTTGATAAAATCCTTGTAGACTTAGATTTGCAGACAGTCCTCTTTGTTCTGTCAGTGATAACAGAGGGGTGGAAACAATCAAACATCTCATCAGGTTGTGAAATATTTCTTTGCCCTTTGTCTTTTGTGGACACCCACTTAAAAAAACATCGACTCATTTTTGATCAAATTGTCACTCTCCTCAAACAGAGGTGAGGCACGCTGACTTTGATCACAGCACAAAGGAGTGGAAGTGCATCTGTGTGTAATTCTTCTATTAATTGATCAAATATTTAGTCTGTAAGGTGTGAAATAATAATGAAGAATCCCCAATAGGCAATGGAGAGGCATTCAAACTTGTTTTATCCGTCTAACACAACCCCCAAAATATTCCTTAAACTTTTAAATGAATCAGAATCATCTTTAACTTTAACATCAACTTTGTGTCTATCAATCGACAAATTGTTTGTACTAGTTGTGTTCTTTAGGTGAAATGGTGACGTGCATATTTTTTAAATAATCTTGGAACACAAAGTTATCTAACAACATGTAGTTACATGAACAAGTTGTTGTACATTTTGTACTTGAACAAATAGTAAGTGGTAGTACATTTTTTAAATTAAAGTTAAAGTACAAATATAACATTAAAAACAGAGAAAAAAGTCATAAGTCTTTAAAATCAGGTATTAACATTGCATATCATGACTATTTTGTGCTTGATGTGAAGACAAAGACATGAAATAATTGGATCTCTTAGCATTGAGGGAGGGAGAGGAATGAGTGGGATTTAGTATCATTACAAAAAGCTAAATCAACTTCACTTAACGTTATAAGATCCTGTTTCCAGAAATAAAGTGGATGAGAAGGTAAAGAGGAATGTAGTCCTTTTAAATGTTGTCAGAAAATAAACATTTGTAGTTTTTAGGTTCTGAACAAGAAGATAATCTGTGTGGTTGGAGCAACAGATTTGACTCTTGCATTCATCCCTTTACTCGCCTCTTTTTCCACTCATGGTCCACGCTCACATTATCCAGATGTTTTCTGTAGGAAAGGAGCTTTTTCTGATAACAGCACATGTAATTAAACGTGGTTTTATGAAGTGCCAAATGGATGCAAACACAGCACTCTATTGTGCTACAGGACATGAAGCTGTATTTGTCATGGCCAACACAGAAACATTACCCATCCAACATTATCTGATCTAGTCCCCTAAATTGGAGTGCCAACACACCAGCATGCAGCACAGCATGTTAAATCACACACCTCCCCCCCTCCCTCTCTTTCCTTTTGGTTGTTGACTGCTCTTGTTTTCTTATCAGGAGGACAGAAAATAAGATTCCTGCCCCCTGGCTATCATCATAATTCCAGACTAATCTGTGCGCTGAAAAACAAGCGTGTGATCCATCAGCAGGTTTGTTATTACCACCGGATCTGTAGCCATTCTCATTCTGGAGCTTTGCAGTTCACCTGAAGGTTTTAAGCTGATCCTCAGGCGCCACCCTTTCTCCCACCCAGCATGGGCAAGGAACAGAAGTCACCAGGGAAAAAAAAGGCATTTAGGAAATGGAGATGTGTTTGGGCACCCATCAGGTCAGCTGCAGCGCTCGGAGGAGCATAAGGAACAAGCCCATCACAACGCAAATTATAGAGTACACGAAGGGTGCCGGTAGAGGCCTGCTGCTGCATCGACGTAGAGCAAACACAAATTACCGTGCTGCTGCCAAAGTCTGAGTAGCTGGAGATATACTGTGTTTGTTTTCCAACTTTTCTAAATCTCATTATTTTTGCCTCGCTGCTTTTCTGCAATTGGGAAAATCACATCAGTTGATTTTAGTAAAATGTAATACAAAGGTCATATTACCAATGCGCGCTGCAGATTGTGCCATTACTTCAGAGCCGCAGATTGAACATAAAATGACAATTCAGCGGAAAATATCTGCATTAGTTTCCTTTTTTATTAGATCTTTTCCATCAATATGTAACTTTTCTGATTGAATCTTGCTGCCTTGAACTCATGAAACTCACAGATTTAATTTTTTTTTTCCTATCTTTGATTGTCACCCTGAAAATATGGCTAGAATATGGTCAAAATCAAACCATGGACCTACTGAAGAGAGAAATATGTAATGACGCCATTATCAAAGACCTGTCAACCATGTATCCAATCAGATGGCATTAGGTGCATATATATCATGTTGTGTATCATGTATGTAAGTTTATCAGAGTACTTTACTAAGTAGTTTTTAGTAAGTAGTTTTCTGTGGATCACAACCATTAGATCTATTGTTAATCTCTATATACTTGAGATACAGTTGTGTACAACACCTTTTATGATATTTTATTAGTCATTGGAAAGCAAAGTCGTCGACCAGCTGCTTGGGTGTGCTTTAAGTGACTTTGCTTCAGCGTGACATTGGGAAAGAACACGAGGACTCTGGTATTGTGTCCCTGAAATGAGATGACCTGTTGGCGACATCGTCTCAAAAGGTCTTGCAAAAGGACACAATAAAAGATTGCAGCTTTTCTGTTTATGCCAGAATCAGCATAGTACTTGAATAGCCGGAGCAGAGCGGGTCGGTATAGAGTGTAACCCGTTTGCCCTCTGAGCTGATTGTCTCTATAGGTCCGCGTTCTCTCTTCAGGAGCACAAAACTCTCATCCACAATCAAAGGTGTATTGACTTTGTATTGACGAGTACTCAGCCAGCAGTGGGCAGGCTCTGAAATCAATGACATGCCTGTTATACATGCTTGCTGCTTATTGTCAGTGAGAATTGCCACCTTGAGCTTCTGTGACAGTAACCAAATTGATTAACCCACTGCCCTCGCTCTTAAACGTACAGGTTTTAAATGTTAAAATGAATAATTATTTACAGTTTTTATCTCTAGTCTCGCCAGTTATTGAAACGATGATTCAAAAAAAGTTCAAAATAAGGCAGTAAGTTGAGTTTGTTGCCGTGTCATGTGGATCATCTTTATCCAGGAAAGTCTTTTTTATTCAGAAAGATTTCATGTAAAATACCAGCGCCACTGTCTGCTACCTTCCTGCTCTCCTTGAATGTGGAAACACAAGATTAGATTTCTTATCTCAGCTGGCTCTGAAACCTGGAAAGACCCAGGAACTATGAATTCATCACAGTATCCTTTGATCAAAGTCTTCATTGTAGTTTAAGGCATCCTTTCTGGCTTTGTAATCTTTTTTTTTTTTTTTTTAAATGCCTGACCAGTGGACATTTGTAGAGCTGGGGATCTCTCTGGTCTTATTACTGTATGTAAGATAACATAAAAAAAGGTGGTGCTCAGCACACAGAGGGATAGTATCTGGCCACAAATATCATTAAACACCTCAGGCAACAGGGGTTACGGCAGACCTACAAACCTCTAATGTGTCTCTGTTAGATCTGCAGATATACGGCACACGCATCGCTGCTAAGCTTTATTTATGCTCGAGTGCTTTATGCATCTGAAATGATTACTATTCATCACAGAGTGGCTGGGGGAACTTTAAGAGCCATCAAAGCTAAACATGAGGGAGCCAACATTTTGACCTTCATTTCTCCCTGAACTGCAGGGAGGCAGGTGCGCGAGCAGTGCAGGATGTCCTGAGGGCGTCCTGCCATGCGGGTGGCGCCGGGGTCACGGTGTCATGTGGTTGTGAGTGTTTTCATGGCAGCAGTTAGCGCAGGCCACACACTCCGCAGCCCGGGGTTGAATGAATATGAAAGCAGACAGAAGGATCCAGCAGAGAGGTGTGCGGAAACGTCTCGTCTTTCCTCCTCAGTATCCTGCAGCTTGAAGTGTCAAACTGAATGTTTCCTCCTTGAAAAGGTCACCGCTCTTACATGCGTTAAAGTGACGTCGAGTTTGTTGCTCATTTTCCCAGAACTACACCTGGGTAACATGAGATTTATGCACGTTGTAACATGATATCTGGGGGCAACAAAGGAAAAACAATCCCAAGAGAAAACCCATGTGTGCCATTATTTGTTCATCCCTTTTATTTTACTGTTAACAATAACGGGCTCCTCTTTCAGTAAGCAGATCTAACCCGAACTTTTTAGTCAGACGTACTATATTCCTTAGTCAACCTAGGAAGGAGGTTGTGTCAATGTTGTAATATGATAATTTAATATGTACTTATTGATGTCATTGATTGACTCATCTTGGGATTCACACCTGGCTATCTGTCTTCCTTTTTTATAACATTTTGACCATTACCTGATGAAAATGTTTTTATTGTAGGTTATAAATTGTATTCTAGGAAAACACCTTTTTTTCTTTTCAGTAAAAAACTTTTGTAAAAACCAAGAAATGATCAAATGCTCAAAAAGGAAAGATGTAACGTACTTTGAAAAATCTCATACTGTTTGTGCATTTATATCCTTATATACCTATATACTTCCATGGTATATACATAATTGTTAGGCTTCTCAAGCCTAAGTGAGATCATGCTTATCCCACCCTGCGCACCACCCACCATCTCTGCTCTGACACTGTAGATGTAGGCAGAACTCACACTTTAATTTCACCTTGATCCACAGACAGTCTCATTGTAGTCTTTTGCCCCAAAAACTCAAAAGCCAAAAGCTTGGCATATGTCTCAGCAGTTTCACAGTCAGATAGTGAAAAGATGCTTCCTGTCTGATGTGCGCTTTGTTTCATCATTATGCCAACAGGGGGGCTGTGTGTTCCAGTATGTCATGTGCTGCTTTGTGTATAGATGTAAATAAAACTCCTCTGAGATGGTGTGATGTTTCAGCGAAGAGGCTCATTAGTAGCAAAAACGGGAATTTCATAAGAATGTCAAGCAGGCTAAGCTTTGTTAGAATTCACCTTTAACATGTCACCATTAATTTGCAAGAAACGGTGGGGAGATCTTGTGCTAATGAAAAATGTCTTTTACTAGTTTCTCACTGCACATTGTTAGTGAGGTAGATGCATAAATACAGTAACATTATTAGCTAAACATGCAAATCACAGGGTCATACAACTAAGAAAGCCACAGACACTTTGTATTGCTTGAAATATGAGTTTAAATAGCTTTTCAGGCCTTGAGTTAGATGGCCACTATAGCGATCGCTTCAAAGGCAACATTGCACGTGTTACCATGCGAGGCAGCCCTACTATGTGCTATTTTTATCCATGGTCATGTTCCCACATGAATTAAAGATTCAAACCTTTTTAATAATTTATTGTCATTGAGGAAGATGTTTTGGTTGGCTTCCCACAGTCTGGCCACGCTGGCTTTGAAGCCCACCTGTGCATATGCGTGTGCACGCTGGACCAACTCCCGTCGAAGCTGTCATCAGAGGGAGCTGCCTGCGACGATGATTCATTCATAAAAGGGCCTCATTTAATTACTCCCAAATCAGGCCACATGGATACCCAGGAGGAGCGGCTGCTTTACAGCGGCAATAGGCGATCAGATCTGAGCCATGCGTCACATCACAAACCACTCTCAGATCCCCAGTGGCTCTCCATTCACGTGAACAGGATTTCAATCTTCAGCGCTCACACCAAAGAGATTTCCGCCCACCTGGTGTGTCAGAGCTGCCATAATAAACCTGTCTATGTATTAAACACTGTGGGGACACTTGATATTCCTGACAGACATTGCCATAGACAGGTAATTCCAGCTAAAACTGCTCCTTATTAAATCTCCAGCTCTTTTAAGATGCTCTCTTATTTGTTGTCAAGGTTACCATAAGCTGAATGTGAGTGCCCGAATACTCTTTCACTCGCCTGGGATAATACCCTCTTTACTTTTCTGTCCCAATCCTAAGCTTTGTGTCTATTATATTAAACAACACTCATCTCGTATTTGCAATATGTGAAATATCAGCTTCTCAGACGACGAACGTCTTCTTTCGTCAGAGCTGCTGCCAAGAGCTGCCCTGACAGTAGCAGTGATTGGCAGCCACAATCATCTTGAAAAGTTGCTGCCAGAATGGGAATGAAAAATATGCTCCATGTTTTATCATTACTTTAAAAGTCACTGAGACGGGATGCATGTCAGGCTTTCATTGAATTGATCCAACTTTTGTGCTCTGGTCGGCGCTATTTATCCCCGGACAAGAAATCGATGCAAATACAGTTTGTGGGCTCTGATTGTGATTTCATATTCCACACTGGCGGCGTCATGATCAGTTGTGTTTTTGTTGCTCGTTTAGTTTGTTTGTAGGTGTGCATATGTGTGACGGGGCTGACGGAGAAAAACTCTCTGTGGCTGTGTGAGCATTAGGCAGGCATGTCTGGGGGCACGAGGGGATTACAACTGGCCCATCTACCTACATTACACACTTGGCTGAAGGTTGTACCTCTAGGTTTAAGGTGAGCTCAAATATCAGTTTGTCAGAAATGCAATTGAAGAAACCTCAAAATACACCCATCACGGTGAGGACAAATCGCTTCACCATGCCCAGCGATGTGAGGCCCATTAACTGAGAGAATGAACACGATTGAGGGCCTGTTTCTACCCGAGCAGGCAAAGGGCAGACCGGATGATGAATGACCGCTGGACAGTAGGAAAAGGACAGCAGGGAAGTCAAAAGGACATGAGAGGGAGTCGCGTGAATCGGCGCTTGTCAATATGAAATGCGGACTCTATACACACCCTTTTCTGTACAAATGTTAAACCATAAAATGTATGTGAGTACGTTTCTTATAGCTTTAACCCTGATCAGAACTTCCACACAAAATGTCTCCCAGGGACAGGCAAAGAGACAATTAATACATCCATTACAGTTTCACCTTGTCAGAAAGTAAATGGATTTACTAAATGTATCTATAATGTGCCACTCTTGCCCTCGGGTCACATTGGAAATGCAGTCTCAGGTAAATTCACCCTGTCACAACGCAAAAAACCCACCTCCATAAAGCACCTCGGGAGAGCTTTTATCAGTCTTAATGCACTCTTCAAAGAGCATCCGTCACTCTGCATGTCCCATCAAGAGGTGCTGCTTGACCGCGGGCAGAGGCTACTGTATCAGTCTCGCTACACAGATGATGAGAGAGACCATTTGGGTGACCAATGAGCATCTTAACCTTTAGGGGTCAGCGAGTGCAACATCACAGAGTGATGGTCATCCAGAGCTGAACCCGGGGTACGTTTCTTTACGTGTACTAATATTGGATTACTGTCAGCACATTTGTAGTGTGATATTTGTCTTTCTATGAAGGGAGGACATTGTGTTCGACCCTTTTACATTTTACATCCGTGCTGACTAAAGACAGCCAGACAAGCAGTCCCCGTCTATCACGAACACTTCATAGCTCTGTTTTCCATGTATAGTTTCAGAAGAAAATGTGAGTCTGAGGCAAAAGTGGCACCTCTGTTCATCAAATGCAATATTATATTCCCACTCTTCAGTCTCCCAACAAGATCCTTTGATGTCAAATTGAGTCTTTAGTGAACAGCTCTTGTATTTGATATTCCCTGGCAACTGCTGAAAACTCACTCCTAGTGGCTTCTTCAGGGTGAGGAGTGGACGGTAGCAAGGATGGTTTGGGTGCCGGAGACAAAGAGGGGGGACAGTGGATGGTATTAACCATAATGGCGCTGTATGATGAAGGTTTCTGTTTGGCTTGCCTCCAGGCAGTAGAGCAAAATTAAAGCCCAGAAAATCGGATTATGGAGTCCCCCGGGGTGGGATGCCCAGTAGCCAGCTGATGAGCGCTCATCTACTCTTAGCTGTATTCTGCACAGCGAGCTCCACCGTTGGCCAGGAGGCCAATTTGTTAACAATTATTGCTCGTTAGTGTAGCTTCCTGCTAGCAAAAGGGGATTCCATGGCAGAGACGGTAGCCAAGGTCTATTGTCTTGCAATTATCTCAGTTTGAGGGAAGGCAGTGGCTAATATATTGTCTCTGAAGTCTCCAGCTTTGCTCATTGCTGATTTTGCAAAGATCCCCATTATCAGTGACACCTGACTACTGAGTAATAAATATGTAATATTTTTTTCCTCTCATATTATTTCAGTTCTTATTACTACTCTCTGTCAAGTCATATTTCACATTTAAGATAGTTGGCACTGCGACACTGAGGTCCATTAACTGTATGTACTCCTGAAATATTGCACATTCTATTGTGGTTGCTAACAGTTATTTTCTTTTTAATTGTGCACAATATTGTCTTAATTCTCAAAATATTAAGTTTTTTATTGCATACAACATGGGAAAGCAGCAAAGAGGGAGACATTTTTATATAAATACTAAACCAATATGCAGACAATCACATATTCTATAAATCCTATATCTGTTTCTACTTTGATAGGAAATAAATAGAAAACAAGAAAAACTCATGTAGGGCTACAGCTGTTTATTTTTCATTGCTATTTTTTCAATAAAGTATTTAGTCCAAAACATACCCAAAAAGAAAAATGTTAAAGACATTCCTTAAATAGTGATAGAAAATGGAGCAAAACAGCAAATACTCATATTTGGGAATCATTATTGAGAAAATATCAGTTTCTTCCTGCGTTGCCTTGAGCAATTCATTGATTATCAAAATGGTTGTTTATTACATTTCTGTGGTTCAGATCATTTCAAAGTGAAACATTTTCTAGTACTAATCCCATCGCCGTTGTAGTGCTGTAATGGTATTCACTGCTCCGTCTCTCCTCCAACAGTTTGACTCCTTAATCCTTAGAAAATAAACAAACCACTCGTGAAGCAGATACACATTGAATAAATAGCATCAGAAGCATGTAGGTTACCCATAAGCCTTAGAAAACCTCCTCTGCTCACAGCGTGCAGTCGTCTCGGCACAGTCAGCCCTGCCCAAGCTCCTCGCAGGAGCTGCTCACACAAAGGAGCTTATTGTATAACTGTGCCTCAGTTTTAATGAACCAGCGCTCCTGCTCTCACATACTCCTCCCTCTCCGCCAGTCCCCTCCCCTGCTCCCGCCTCCCTCATGAATATCACAGTGCTTCCCCTCACATTATTCATGAGCTGGTGTCAGTGTAGTCATGTGCGCCGACACCGAGGAGGAAAAAGGGGGGAGTGTCTCAGTGAGCGAGAGTCACAACTCCGGCATGCGAGCGTGTGTGTGTGTGAGTCTGTGAAATAGAGGGAGCGGGAGAGGAGAGAGGAGACACACCGGCTGAGGCTGACACGGCTGCTGCTACTTGTACCACTGCTGAAGCTGCTGCCACGCCGTTCTCATCTGAACCTTCATCTGTCAGACTCAGCTGGAGCTTTCTGTTCCCTTCTGAGCCGGGCTTGCTGATGACGTCTCTGTGTGAATGGGATGCCTGAAAGAGATGCTTGCTAAGGAGTGACTGATGAGAACCAGCGCTCCGGTGTGGAGGGTGACCCCCTGTGTCCGTACCACCACTACTCGGGGAGAATTGGACGCCTGGCGTTTCCACGACGACTATAATGGGCTGCAATCTGTGCACTTTACAGAAGCGAGAGGAACACTACAAGCTGCTGTATGAGATTGCACAGGTGAGCAGAGGCACGGCTGACTCTGGCGTCGATTGTGTGTGTGTTGTTGTGGATGATCCATTATGTGTGCTGCGTGGAGAGCAGTTCTAGGCTGCTGCTGCTTGTTTTTGGAAACAGCTTTCAAACAGAGACAGGAGTGTTGGTTCTTTTCAGACAGAAGATTTCACAGGTATGAATGAGTGATAAATACACTAAATGAAAGTGAGGGAGCATAGGAGAAAGGGTCTCATTTTTCACCATCAGATGTGTTTGGAGTAATGAGCAGTTACTTAGAAGGCAGCTCGTGTGCAGCCCATTCATCAAGCAAAGGATGAATGAGCTATTTTTAATAAAATAGTAGGGCTCGGGTACATGAAGAACATTTCACATGCTGCATTCTTGCCAATTTCTGAATGACAGTTCTTTGGACGATGCTCAAAATGTGTTATTCAACATATACACGAACATTAAAAGTTTTCTTTGGCTGTTTAACCTTTTGGGGATAACTCACTCTGAATGTTTTTGATCTCAGCACATAAACTCAATAAACATTATAGCAAACCTTTAAGCTTGAGATTCATTCATGCTTTGTTAGACATCTAATGCACCGGCTTTTTATATATAATTAGTTAACAATTAAAAAGAACGAAGACAGTGTCTTGGATTGTTGGCAAGCAAAACTGATAAAAAATAATTTACCCAATCATGTCTATTCTCCACAGTAGCCCTCTACCTGTGACTGAGCTCCACATTTATTAGCCTGTGTCTCCTGCAAGTGGAGTGGTGCTCA
>JBAJHX010000081.1:8109984-8125788 GCA_037176925.1 Amniataba percoides | reverse complement strand
CTTCAATAGTTAAAAATTGGTGTATAATTGTGGTGCTTGATGACTTCTTGTACTCATTATTGTAAGGAAGAAAGTCTTTTTTGTGTTTTTGATATTGATTATGGTGTTCCTCAAGGAATGTGAATCGTGTATTTTCACTAAAGATGATGTAAATGTGAAAGGAGAGTCTTCACGTACGACTCCAAAACAGTGAATTTATTTTGAGAAAACACCTCTTAAACCAGCAACTGTTCCCACTTTGCTTGTGCGAGTATGCGTCTGCCTGTGATGGCTTTGATGGTACATTGAGGCCATTGAACCTTACTCTCACATCCCGCCAAATCTTCAGCACTATCTCCAGACAGTTACCCAGAAACGCTCTCATCCATCTTCTTGTCCCATTATGTTTTTTGAAGGATGTCTCTTCACCATTAAAATTGATAGAAGTGAAGAAGAAAGGGGAGGAGAGGAAAAAATGTGCTGCTTTGATTGATCTTGTGTCCATCGAGGAAAGATTAGCCTGAAATATAATCCCGTCATTCAGCGCTTCCTTTTATAATTCCCAAGTGATATAAACCTCCATATTTTTGAAGATCTTCATGGGCAGATGTCATTCAGATGGACTCGTTTCATGACTAGCATTATACAAAGAAGCATCCGTCTCAGCTCCAGTCCCATCATCAGTGCCAGCGCTTTTTCTGTTCTCATCGCACAGTCTCTAACCAGAGGCCTCATCTGTCAGCCAACCGTGTTTGATTACACACAAATGGATGTCTGCGAGCTTCGCCGCTGACGGTCCCCGGGTTCCCAGCAGCTGAAATTGAGATCTAAATATGCTGAGATGATCTTTCTCTTCTTAGGCTGTTTACAAGGCAAACAGTATTTACACCCGCACTCGATAGCTCCCCCCTTAACGTCAAATACTATACCCATATTTATCAGGTGGAAGACGCTGCAGAGGGTGTTGCGTAACCGCATCTTCACGCTGACTGTGTAATGTGAGATTTCATAGTCTAATTTCCTGTGAATCACACATTGAATTGCTTGACTGCTTATGTATAGCAGGCTGCAGCAGTTCAGCGGGTTTGTTTTTAAAAAGAATGCTTCAGATGAGAGAAAATGAAAAAAGGAAGTTAAAATCCAGATGACGCGTTTTGGGCCTGAGATGTGCTCCTGTACAGCTCAGGATACAGATGATGCCGCATTTGCCAGAAGACATGAAGTCAATGGGTTTTATCAGTCAGTCCACTAAATCTCACCATACAGGAGCAGGAGGGATTTAAGAGGGAGCTGATGAATTGACCTTTTCCTTTTCATCTGTTTCTTATCTCAATAAGAACCCAGCTGACCTTTTCAGCCACGTATGAAGGCTCCGGACCCCCCCCCACGCCGTCTCCTCACGCCTCTCCAGCCCAACGTGGAGATAGCTCTTCAAAATTAGTTTTATCTCCCGTATGTGCTTCTGTCTGTACCGATTTCTTTCATCTCGCTCACAGCTACCACCAAGGAAGAGCTGCACAAACAAACCATGACACATCGTTTTCCTTTGGGAACTGAAGCTGTTTATTGGAGAACAAATTTCTCTACATCTCACTGCGGGGTGTCGGATGTGGAGACACTTGTTTTGGCTGTTTGCCGTTCTAAGTCATTTGGACAGGTGCTATGATAGGAGGTTATTGTCTAATGTACGTGCACGGAAACGACAAGAAACCAATTATAGAAGCAAACAAAGTCCTGGAGGTCATTATACTCATTCACCTCCATTTTTTGGGGGGGATTTCCATCACCTCATTAATTCATTTTGGATAAAAGCAATCTCAGTCTGGGTGAGTCTCACTTTGGCGGCTGAGGGTGACATCAGCGTGGCGTCATCCGTGAGTAACACCGAGCCGTGTCTTAGTCCATGTTTCACTTTCACATGCACGTCAAGATCAAAGGCCGTCAACTTCAATCAGGCTGGAAGAGCGACGGAGAAATTGAACTACATGCCTGAGTATCTCAACGCCAATCCCCAGTGAACCGGAGCGTCTATTTAATGAATTGAACCCGGTGTAAGATGACTCAGAAGTTGTGTGTGTGTCTGGGAAACAGTATGTTACTGTGGCTTGGGGGGGCTTTTTGTTTGTTACCATATCTGCCAATAAACAAAGGACAAAGAGGCATATTTTTCTGCCCCCATTATTATTAGCGATGACTTGTTGCCCTCAGTATAACTCAGAACATGACATTATGCATTTCAAAGCAGCTATTTTCTTTTTCCGTTACAGACACACACAAACACAAATACAAACACACACATACACGTCTGGTTTGTGCAAGCATGACTGTTTGTGAAAATGTGAAGTATGCGTGTGTGCACAGAAATGTGCGTGCACTCTCCGAATTATTTGTGTCTCTGTCTAAATTTGTTTGTGTCTGTGCTCGATTGCTGCAGAGATGTCTGTGTGTGTGGTCGCTGTTGAATTCTGCTCTCTAACTTCAGTCCATGTGTGTGCGAGAATATGTGTGTGTGTGTGTGTTCATCATGTTTGGAGTGAGAATGGGTCTGACAGCTTGTGCTTTTCACTACAAACATTAGTGAAAACAAAGAGCTGTGGGCTACACACACGGGGCCGTGCATCTGCATCCAGGGTGCCTCTTAGCTGATTATCTGAGTTTAAGCAGACAGAAGGGCCCTCCATTAATTTATTGCCATTCACAAGAACGCATCTTCGTTTCTCCTCCTAATTAGTGGGAATTGTATGCTGGGAGACACATTTAATATGTGTAACAACCATGACGGCTATGAAACGTCTATGTGTCTGAAAAGTAAAGGCATGAAAATATATTTTGCCGGTCAAATGTACAAATGTCTGCGTTTGTGCTTTTCCTGTGTTGTCAGAAATTATGCTGTTTTTTTTTACTGCAAAGGTACTATTGGATTGCTTGTTCTTGTGCATAGCAACAGTTTTGTGATTTAGTGATGCGCAGCAAAATAAGGTTTTAGTCCATACTGACATATAGACTAAACTTGTTGGGGAATACAGTTAAAATCAGTACTATGGTATTAATAAGAGTATTTTTCAAAATTTGGCAAATAAATACAAAATAAAACGAGCCACGAATTGATTAGATTTCAGATTAAATGAGCTTGGAATCGTTTAATCACACAACTAAACTGCTGCTGCTGCTTAATGGTAACAAATAAAGTTCCCTTTTCAGGTGCTGGGGAGAGAGAACCTGACAGAATACACAGCTTTCTCTTATCTGTGCAATACAATGTGTTCAGTGCCCAGTTTCACCCCGGCCGCTGGATATCAGCTCCAGCATCACCGCTGGCATTTAGAGAAATAGGATGGTGTCAGCTTGGGGGCTGCCTGTGTGATCTATAGTTGATAAAAAAAAGAGGTGACAAAGCCTCGAATTCGGTGGTTGATGTTTTCAGCGATGCTTCTTTTTCACTCTTTGTCTGTCTTTTTCTCCATCTCTGCTTTTCTTATGTTGCTCTTACTTTCATGCTTTAACCTCTGCACAAGAGCGGTGCCTTAGAAGGTGTGGATGGTCTGTGACAGGTGTGTGTGCGTGTGTGTGTGTGTGTGTGTGTGAGAGAGAGAGAGAGAGAGAGAGAGAGAGAGAGTGACTGATGCTGGAGTAGGTCAGGGGATCATTCTGTGTGTGTGTGTGTGTGTGTGTGTTTTGGGGGTGGAGATGAGGGGTGGCGCCGGGGGTGTCAGGGTGACACAAAGCCCCCCGTGTGAGGCAGCTATGCTGGGTGTCACTCCACAGGTCAGCAGGCACCCCCTGTGGCTCCCATGATAAGCCCGGCCTGACAGCCGTTTGATGGGAAGGGCGACACACACTCACACCTCCCTGCTCCACAGCTCGCATGGCCAGGCCCTGGGGAAGAGAGCGATAAGAAGCTCCATGAATGCGGCCGCTGCAGTGGCATAAGCTATCTAACAGTCATTCCTAAAGGCTCAGATCCAAAGAAACCACACCGAGCCAGTGGTATCAAGTATTATTTGCCAGAACACAAAAGCCTAACACCAAGCCCTTGGCTGTGTTTTTCTTTCAATAAAGCTTGAAGGTCTCTGCTTTCAATTTGCTAGGCGAGTATTTAAGTCTATAGTGGCGAGTGGTGCCGTGGCTTTATTGTAGCTGCTGCTGTCACACTGACACACTAACACAGATCCAAAGGCCTCGCTTTTAATGAGCTGCATTTGCAATGAGAGCATCACAATGGCTTTTTAAAGATGGCAGCCTTTCTCAAATGAAATCAATGCCTCATCAATGTAGGGTGAGTTTGAGTTGACACCTCAGTGTAAATGTAATTCAGTTGGATTGCAAAATCTATTTTAGTCCAATCGCATTAGCATTTGAAGTAAGCGCGTCTGTGGGTTAATTGATTTCTAAGAAATGTTTCATACGGAAGAGTTTGTTAAATGCTAATATCCATATGGTAAATCGTGGAACGCAAAAATGAGCATGCCATTTTAAAACTGACACCACACCTCATCTTGTACATATCAATATGGAGCGTGTGAGAGAACGGAAACTATTTTTACATCACAACACGTTGTTGTGAAACAGCAGCTAGCAGAAGTTCACAGTAGAAAGTAGATGCAATCTTTGCGAGGTTGGAATGGTGACCGTGTTTTCTCCCCCGCAGCACTGCAGTCAACCCAGCACCTCCTACACAACCCAGATCCTCTCACAGTCAGACCTCCTTCCTCACAGCCTCAACACTAGCAGGCAGACTGGCATGCTGAGGAGGGGGGCCACCTGCCTTATTCGGCTCCTCTCTCTGTGGCAAGCTGCATTCAGGGATTGAGTTGTAAAAGCCTAGAAACATGTTGTTCTTGATTCATTACTTGAAACTGTAATTTTATTGTAAAGCTTTAGAAATGCACATTTTCCTCTCTAATCTAATTCCGTACCACGGGCAATGTTGCTCTTTTCCACCTTGGCCATTTCATGGCCTCTGAATCGTTCTTCATCTGGCCTTTCACTGAGACCAATATGCCTTGCACCAAGATAGTTCATAATTCACATTCTGCCCAAGTGAAGGGAGTGCGAGCTGGGGGTTTGTTCACAGCTAAGTGTAGGGAGAGATCGACAGGAAGTTTTGGCATGTGAAATGTCGTGATGTATGTTTTACACCTTCACTGCGAGGTGAGGAGACAGCTGAGCCAGAAGGCAAAACTCTTAATCTGAAATGAAAATCACGTTGATGAGATTCAGTTGTGCAACTGTTTATGGAGCTTGGAGTGATGCGTTCAGTTGCGTTGATGGGTGTAGGCTAAGGTGGTTCAGGTATCTCGATGCCTCCTGAAAGCTTCCCTCTGGAGGTATTTCAGGCACGTCCATCTGGGTGGAGATTCAGGGCAGATCCAGAACATGCTGGAGCGATTACTGTGCATCCTACCAGGCTTGGGTACACTCCAGGTTCCCCCAGAAAGATATACCGGATGCCTTACCACCATGATCCAGATTAAGATAAGAAGTGATTGACGGATGGACGTACAAGCCTACAAAGGTCCACCGATGTACCTGAATTTAAAGACATCTTTGACATGTCATAACTTACTCAACTGTGGCTGCCACTTTGTAAAAACCAAACTAACTGCGGACAAACTGTTTATATGTCAGTCTCAGTGGAAGTGCAGACTTCCTCCTCGTCGATCCGACTGTCCTCCGGGGTGAGTTGTGCGAGCGAGACACAGATCAAGGAGGATGAGACTGAGACTGGATAATGTCAGGGGAGTGCCGAGTGGTAGTCCATTAGTGTCATCGGCACGTCACTAACTCTGAGTGTCACCGGTCCATGTCAGTTTCTCTCCACCGCTTGTCAAATGTGAAGTGGGAGTGGCTGCTGTCATCACACAGACGCCTCGGGAGTGTCTTAAAAAAAAAAGACAGACAGTGACTGATCAGCGTGAGAAGACCACAGAGAGGTCCCAAAGCTCGCTTTGGCCAAACATGCGCAGCGGCAAATTTGACTTTATTTAACCGTAAACATGGTCTGCGATATATTGAAGTTAAATACACATTGAATGGTTGCATAAAATGTCTGATATTGACTTGAAATTGCCACCATTTTATAGTAATAGCAGTTTAAAAAAAGTGAATTTGTTTTCCTTAGAGGTGTGCCTGAGGGAATAGCACAGAGGTAATCAATAGAGGAATGGCTGTTTTTAGACACTGAGTGCATTTCAGACTGTTTGTGAATATGTTTTGGGATGAAGAGACAAGGGGGTGGGATGAGGATGGACTACTTCCTCCACCCGAGGGCTGCTATTCATCAGGGAACTGGCAGAACGCTGCAAAAAGAAAAGGACGAGGCAGTGAGCTCTCACTTGACACCGTGCTCCTGTGTTTGTGTGTGTGTACAGTCAACAGAGGAGGGGTATTTATGCAAGTGTGTGTGTATGTCTTTGTGTGCCAAAACATCATATCATACACCTTTTCAGCTCTCCACTAGATTTCCCTGCTCTGGGGAGAAAGTTGTATTTCAGGAAACATGGAGTCTTGAAATATCCCTGTTGTTTGGGGAAAATCCATCACGCTCGCTTGTTCTTAGCACAGGAATGAATTTGGCAGTCGCACAACTGAGGGAGTTCCGTTTTCCTCTCCGTCTTTGTCCGACAAGTCTGCGCTGCAGCCCACACCTCCGTGATGGCCCCAGGTGAATTTAAGATATATAGGTCTGATGCCAGAAAATAGCCACTCTAGGCTGAAGCCCGCACATTGGAGACTTTCTCTGTCTCATATATTAAACATTATTAAATGCAGGCACGGTGATTTACTGAAAACAATCAGAAAAGCACAAACATATTTGCACCAAACCCAGGTTGTATAAATGTTTAATATTAATACTCAGTGGCAGCTTGGATAAAGCTGAAATTTAGGCTTAGCATGCAGGTCGCTTAGGTTGTAAATAAAAGCCACAAGAAGGACTGGCCTTCGCATTCAGCCATTTTCAAAGTGAGGATGAATATTCTGTGGGAGCCGATCCGTCTGTATGATTAACACGGGTAACACGGTGAATTGTCTCCTGCATGGATAACGCTTAAATGTAAACGCTGGGTCTCCGAGGTGACAAATCGTGGCTGTAGCATGTAAAGCATATTTATTAATGAATGCTCTGTAATGAATGCTGGGTAAACAGGTAGGTTTATTTGAAAGTCAATTACAAACTATTCTTCTGTTTAGTCTCTTATGTCCTAAACATACTTTAAGAGGCAGACTAATTAACAGTAATAAAAACCTTTTAATTATAAAAGTAGCTGTACAGCAATTCCCTCTTTTTGCTCAGAGCAATAGTCTGACATCTTGGGAAATGCAGTCCAGTAGGAATAAAATACCAGTCTTGTGTATCTCAAGAAAACTGTAGATGAGCACCTTAGCTTAGCATGCAGAGTAGAAACATCTGCTAATTAACACGCTGTACTTCTTCCGT
Organism: Amniataba percoides; assembly: GCA_037176925.1. Classification (NCBI taxonomy): domain Eukaryota; kingdom Metazoa; phylum Chordata; class Actinopteri; order Centrarchiformes; family Terapontidae; genus Amniataba; species Amniataba percoides. Next base: position 8,118,371 of record JBAJHX010000081.1, on the reverse strand, counting down.
TGAATCCAGACACTGACTGAAATGTAAAACAGAAAGTTGGGGCTTCATGGGGTCTTAATGTGCTGGACCATTTCTTGATGTTGCCAGGCAACCAGAGGAGACTCTAGGGAGTCACTTCGCCAAGAGAAAGCTGCAGCACACGACTCCCCAAAACTTTGAACAGAGCCAGTGTCCGACGGGCACATAAGGTATTTGACTGCTCGTGCCCCCGATTCCCTGCCAGCAGTCAGCATTTCTTTACAAATAACAGCAATTTTCCTGTTACTAAACCCACGACCACAGTCTTTCCTCATCATACTTTAACAATAGAGCCATCAGGGAAAACGCTCACATGGGCCATTGTGTTGGTTATGGAATGTGGCGTAGCTCTATGACACAAGAATAAAGCATCTTCGTGTCTAAAATGCGCATTTGACTTCAAGGGCAACACCATATGTGTGCTTGTAGGTGTAATTGACCTTATTTACAACAGACCATTTGGTATGTTAAACACAGGTGTAATTAATAGCACTAATAATGGCTGGGCTCCATTTCGGTGTTCCAGTTTCGAAGCCCTGGTGGCGTGCATGCTGCCCGTCTGGAGTGATTTAAACAGATGGAACAGCACCAACATTCATTAATGCTGTTACTTACACCTGTTCTTTTCCTGCAGCTACAAGTCAAACCGACTGCTGATAGAGAGATCTGATTGAAAAAAAATAACAAAAAAACCCATGATGCTCGACTTTTCCACAAATCAGTGGGGAGTTTCATGCTGTCTCCACACGGACGCTAGTTCTGCGCCCACTGAGCTGTTATCCTCCCGTGCTAAATGTTGGTGTTTGGCAGAGAATTAAATGCGCGAAACAGAGTGAGAGAGGAAACCAAAAGTGCCAGATGTGAGCGGGCTTTAACAGGTTGCCCTACTGCTGCTCGGGACCAATTAGCATTTGTCATGACCGACTTCCATCCCGCCACCGCTCTGTATGTTTTGAACACAGATTTCTTTTCACTTGCAATATGGTTCATATTTTATTAGCTTCACTAATTGTCTCCATCTACAGCTCTCCGCCTGTTTCCAAGTCATAGAATTGTTATCAGGAAATCACAGTGGAACAGACGCTTTGCTCCCAAGCAGTTGCGCTCATCTAATTATAAGACACTAGGTAAATGTTGAGCAGATGCCCTCCACCAATACCCCCACCCTCCCCCTCTCTGCCTTCCAATTGAGAGAGCCATTTGGTCTCGTTCTAGTGTTACATTGGCTCCGCATGGAGTGGCGATCCTTGCCAAGTGGCTGCCGTGGTATAAATGAACCTAATCGCTCGCCAACTCCACACACACCGTCCGGCATGAGGAGAACAAAAGAAGAACTTCCACTTCAGCTAAAGTGGTCTGCTGCACCCTGCTGTGGTGCCTGACTTCTCAGCCTTCCTCAGCGTGTGGTGTCTAGTTTAGGAGTTTGCGTCTGCAGTGAGGAGGCGTGAGCGCGACGGTGTCAGAGGATGCTGCACTACCTTCTAATGACTAATAGCTTTGGTGTCCTTGCATTTGGCAGAGTCGCGCGACAATTAGGCATCTGTTAGTTGTTGAAGAAAAATAGCATAAATAGAGAGATGGGGAAGAGGGGGAGATGGAAAGGACAGAAAGAGAGATTCTTCCCAGTTAATTCAGCATGCCGTGCTAATTGTTTAGTTTCATTAAGATTTTCCCTGCATTGTCTGCCCAAGTGGGTCAACCCCAGTTCCTCCAAAAGCTCAGATATACTTTTTAAACAATTTTTTTAGATATGATTCCTGCTCTTCACTTTCCAGATGGTTATCATGGCCTGGTTGTTTTTATTTGCCCATGTTCTAGTTGCTGTTTTTGCTTTATAAAATAACCATTGCTGCTGTTGATATGGTAGTAATTTGCACATTTGCATGACCAGCACTGCTCGCACTGCCTAAATGTACCTGGAAATTGGACAGAGAGTGCCACAGTTTAATTCCAGAAACTTCTTGCCAAACCATGCAGAAGAGAACAATAGAACAATAGAAACAAAAACAGAACCCGCAATTGTTGCATTAAGTTCCTGTATGGAAAAAGTGGGATTGGTTTATCTGGCTCTGCGTTGGATATCATGCTGCCACTTCTTCCTCTCCTCCTCCTCTAGTATTCACATCTTTCTCCTGGCTTCATTACCCCTCATACCACGCACTCTGTGCTGGGGAGGCAGAGCAGCTGTCATTTCTGTCTGGCAGGAGTGTCTCTGCTCTCCGCCACAGCCACAAGTGACCTGTCCCTGTCTCCCAGCCAGGACAGATGACAGCCCCGCTGCAGCCTGTATGGTCCAGGTGTGGGCTTCGGGTATAAGCTTAGCTGGGATCCGAACCATGACTGTGATTGCACTTAATGGCTGATTAAAATTTAATCTCGGCCCTGCAGTTGCGGGGATGAAGCCTTGTAAAACAATACTGACATCGTGCGCAGGTATGATGAGTATGAGGTACGCAGCATACGCGTGCACGCGGAGCATCCATTACACAGTCAGGCTATAAATCTGCCTTGGAATTAACCAGTGAGTAGAGGCTGATTGCTGTAGCGGTCCCCCTGCGCTTTCAGGAATGAGAATAAATGAACGGACGCTGGCATGAACAATCCTTTATTATAGCCATTAGCCAGAGGAGCCCGAACCTTATGGAACGGAGAAAACCAAACATGCTGCCCCGTCGTCACATACGTGGCCTACTTATGGTTCCCATGACAGTGTGAAGGCCCACCCCCAATCCTACACCCCCACCCACCCACCAACATCACTGCCACCACCACACATGCATACCATTACCACATTACCCCTCCAATCTCACATCCGTTCGCGCGTTCAGCGGGTGCGGTACACTCGCCTGCGTACCACTTGTAATGTCAAAATATTTCTGAAGTGCCAGCTAATAAGTGCAGCTCTGGAGTGCCTCCACCAGCTCAATATGTTCATCAACACATTTTTTTCCCCTTTCTTTTGGAAAAACTTCAAGAGATGGCAGAATCATTAATCAGTAACTTTGCCGTGTATTGCCTGTAAATCATTCCACTCATTCCTGGATGCGCTCTTCAAACAACAACAGTGCCAGGTGTTGTTAATCAAGATTGGTTTGTTTGCTTGTTTTTTGCATACATTAAAATTGCCAGGTGGACTATTTTCATTAATGTATTCTCCATCAAGAGCAAAGTAATGTTACAGCTCATTTACTGTGCAAAGCTCCAGGTCAGATAAACATGTTTTGACAGGTGTTTCATTACATTCAGAATAGAGCGGGCGAACATTGTTTGTTGTCTTTTCTATTAGAGATTACTCGATCCCCGCTGTTAGACGATGATGTAGGAACTCCTGTTGGTTGACATATCTGTGACTATCAAATGTTTTTTGCACTGTTCACTCCTTATATTCCAACAGTAATGATATGTTGTTAGCTAACAATTTCATAGTTGTTTGTTGGGTGTGTTTACAGCAGCTTTTGTAACGATGGAAGGCAAAAACTAAATAATCAAGATGCGTTGCAATCTTAACTTTATAGTAACAAGTTTAATGGTAAAATTTGTATTTTAGGTTCGTGCCTGCAGCTCATAATAATACTGTCACTAAAGGGCTCCCATTTGACTCATGGTGAGATGCAGAAATCACATTTTCTTCTCTCTGCAGTTGGTATTTTATCAGGAGACAAAGTACTTGGTTGACATGTCGTAAATTTTCGATCTTAGTCTTCTTTGTTAAGAATTTCCCAAATCCATCATATATTAACTAACTGGACTGATTAATATTAGTGAATATCTAACATATGTACACCACAGGTCAAAAGTTTTGGAAGCAACTTCAAGTTTCTGTTTACAGTGCCTTTCTTAAACGGTTATATGTATTTTTGGATGTATTTACTTCATGATCAGACTTTGCTTCCATTGATATGCACCATTTCCCTCAATCTACCTTTAGGTATACATTGATGTTACCAGACCATTGTTGAATAAATGTCAATAAAATAAAAGAAGGGCTTAGTTTTAAAGTCAGTGGATTCACAAGAGTCACAACTTCAGTGCAAAAGCAAAAAATCACAGTTTGCATAATTCACTTATTCTCTTTGGCTTTTGGGAGTCAGCATGCAAAAATCCCAATAAATCGCAACTGTGTTCAAATCTCTGACAAACTACTGTAGAAATGGCTGAAAAGAAGCAACTGAGTAAAGAAACAAGAGTACAGATTTCTACATTGAGACAGGATACATTGAAAGAGAAATTGCAAAATTTTGTTGCAAAGTACACCAATGAAACTGATCATTTTTGTACAAATTTGGTCTCGTTTCCAAACTTTTGGCCTGTAGTGTACATGAATTTTCTTCTTTTATATGAACAAGGCCAGTGTGAGTGATTTGATTTTTCATGTCTATGATGCAGTACAGTATTTTTGATCAAGCATATAGTAGCTATTCTGAGCATCATTTTTGTCTCCACTGTTCCAACTGTGTAATCAGGACACAGTGGGAAGCATTGAATTGCATCCAATTTCCTCTCACTTCCTTTTGTTTATTGACTCGGGGACCTGACAAGAAGTGAGATTCGAGTGGGTTGAGTAGAAACCACAGACTCTGCTAACCTCTCTCTGGCACTTCAGCTGTGCCATGAACAACACGGCGGGGAGCCTTGAAGTAGATTGATTACACTTGTGATCGCTCTTGTAAGATAATGTCCTTCCTTTTAATCATGCATTGTGCTGCTGCTCTTTACAAGGATAAGATTATCATCAGCAACTTCATCACTGTCTCATTGTAAATGCCATCCTAATTGGACAGCTCTGCTTTTCATTGGAAGTTTTGATCTTATTTACTGCTATTTGTCCTCCAGCTCAAATGGAATCACCTCTTAATGCCTTTTTTTGTGGTCTCCTGGCCTATGTGCTGTCCCCTTCGCCTAAGAACGACATTTAAGGATTTTCACTGCTGGAGTGTAGGTTATTAGTTGCTATGTGAACGTAATTACTCTACAAACTCCCAAGGACTTCCTGAAACTGCTTCTTGTAAAATCAAAGAGTTGGCAGTATTTGCAGTATGTTAGCTTGATCCCTGTGGTGTTGAGCTTTGCTGAGTGCTCTGAAGTCAATAACTTTGTATTTGCTCATTGGGCACCAGAGAGGCCTTGTAATCCTGTGACTCCATAAACCTGACATTTCATCGAAGAGCACCAACCATTTACCTCCCAGACATCCCCGAGCTTTGCTGTTTCTGAAACATTTCCAATTAAGATATGAAGATGAGTTCAGTGCAAAGAAAGCTTGAGTGAGAGTTCAGCCACTGCAGCCTCAGGCCATCATCAGTAATCCTGTCCTTTTGTTCTCTTTTACATTGGCGGCATTGACCAAACCTCCTCGCTGTTGGTTTACGAGGCGCTCTTGATTTTACCGGTCCGCTCTCTCATCGGGACCTTTGTGGTGGTTGACATTTGTGACGGGCCACTAATTACTCTATTTCCCTCTGGGAAAAGTGTTAAAAACAGCAGCCTCAGGCACAAGATGCCCACAATCATATCAAAAACTGTGGAGTAACATCTTTTTTCCTCCAGCAAGCAGAACTGGACAACCAACCGCCCCCCCCCCCCCAATCTCACCCCAACCCCAACCCCAGACCTGGCTCCTAGTTGTTAATAGCTAACAGGCAGATCAGTGGCCAGCCGCGGGGGTCCTGACTGACCTTTCAAACTCTCCCAGTTTATTATTTGCGCTGTGAAAGCTCCGCGTGCCACCGTCTGACCCCTGTCTCATTCCCAAACCAGCAACCATGCGAGAGCCACACAGACAAAGAGCCAGTTGGAGAGGGGAGGGATGGGGAAGTCAGACGAGACGCCTTTGTTGTGATCACGAGTGTGTCTGGCATTATGTAAATAGTGCTTATCCAGTGTTAATTGCCTCTGCTGCTAGGATGAGCATATTAAACGTGAAGGAAACAATTTACCGCTTTCAAAGTCTCCCCAGGCCACCGTGAATAAGACTGGCCCTGGCGTTCGGAGGCACCGCTCGTGCCATCTGCTACCTGTGTTCTCTCATCTGCGCTCTAAAACTTCACGGAAAATGGCAGATAATAAGGGATAACTCTTTTTCATTACAAATTGCATCTTATTTTTCTGTTTTTTCCCCCCCTCCCATTATTTGTCTTTCAAAGAAGAACGCTCCGCTCACCAAGATAATTAACGAGATCTGTGAATGCGGCAATTTCAAGTCAGACGGGTCAAATGTGACAAAACAAAAGAGAGAAGGAACTATCCATAGGAAAGATTTATAACAGTTTACAGACTTACTGTGCTATGCTCGATATAGTTGGAAATGCATTTTGTGGCTGTCTTGTTGAGAGCTGGATATCGATACCGGTCACATTCTTGAACACAAAATGCAAAACTACTGCTGGCAGCAGGTTAGCTTAGCATAATGACTGGAAACGGGGGGGAAACAGCCTGGCTCCTTCCCAAGGTAAGACAAATCTGCCCGCCAGCTTCTCAATAGCTCTCTAATGAACATATTACTACTAATTTCGTCTGATCTGTACAAAAATCTAAAAACAATCATTTATTGGGTGGGTTTTCTATTTCACGGCCCAATGCTGTGACTTCCTGGAGTCTTGTGAACCTTCATGTTTAAAGGACAGACATTAGAGTGGTGCCCATTTTCCCCACATCCCCCTCAGCGAGAGAGCAAATAAAGCCTTTTCTAAAAATGTCTTATTTATAGTCATCTACTTTGACATGTTCCTTGCCTTTAAACTTTTGCAGACACTTTGCTACTGACAGAAATGATGGCCAAAAGCATGGAGAAAACCAGGATGGTCCTTCAAAATTTAGTTGGCTCACTTTTATCTTCTGCAAGTACAGACATATTGTGCACAGGATGACAACAGAAATGGGCCACAGATAAATGAGGGAATAGCAGCAGATGCACTTTTGTACATTTCAGTTTGGATTTTGTACCCTTTTTTTTGCGTTAAATACTTCTACCAGGCACCTTCATTTATCGTACCTCCTTTCTGCCTCGCTCTCGGCACATTTGGAAGTGTTCCATGACAGTGCCCGCTTGATTTTCTTCAGTCAGCATATGGATGGCACCATTACTCCTTACATCTTTTCACGCCAGCCGGGCCATTTTGCTGATCTGCACAGCACATAGCGTCATCTAACTACCCCCCATCTCTTGCTCCCTACGCCGCCCCCCCCCCCAAACCAATTACCAGTTATCACCAAGGAGGAGGCTGTTCATCCATTAGTTATTCATCCACCCAAGTGCCAAGTGCTTTTACTCTAATGCAATTTTCTGCCTCCATTTTACATTAAAAATCACTCCAAGACGGCAAGATCTTAAAAGTTAAGCACAGAGATTAACTGCACATCTCTAAATCTCTTTAACAAATATACCCTGCATGTACCATTAACCTTGAACAAGCTGATTAACTTAGCACTCCGTTTCCCTCACTAGTCCCAAATCATATTTAGGATCTGCCACAGAATTTCATAATCCAGCCAAAACAGCAAAACGCATTCAGCCGTAATCTGTTAGTGATGAAGATGGAACGCCGTATTGATCTAATTTCATGGGGAAGCGATCATAAGCAGAACGGGAGGATGTCATGGGTATTATTACATGGAGCATCTAACAAACAGGGCCAAGTGCAATAAGAAATCTGATGAATATTTACCCAGCAATCTTGCACGTGCAGCATTGTGAGCACAGCTTTCCGCTTCTGAGTCTGTGCTCTCTCTGTCGATCTTATCTGTTTGCACACGTGTGTTTGGGTCATGCAGGAGGCATCGGAAGGATGGGAAAAGCCATTGCGGGTTTCAGCAGCAGCATTATTGCATTAAAGTAGGAAGTGATCCATAATCACTGTTGGGCAAAAAAAAGAAGAATGTGATAAATGATACATTACTCACTGAAAAGGTAATTACAATATATTATCAATTATTCACAAGTAATTAGTTACTTAAAATACATAAAACAAAATTACTAAAATACATCTACATTCATATGTCACATATTCTGTACCTAAAGGTATAATGCATAGAATTTTCCTAAAAATGAATAAATAAAAATGGATAGATTCATGCTAAATTAATGCCTCCCAATCATCACTTCTGACCCACAAGAAGTGTGTGCAATGCTGCAGAGAATCTGCCCCCCGCCTGCATTTACTTTTGCTATGCTCTGGATGTTTTTGGGAATCAATCATGGGGCGTCCCTCAGCCAGTAACAACATGCAGGGTGTAAGGTGCAAGATGAATACAGTGAACAGATGTGAGATCAGCACAACCTGGGACCACCAGAAGTGAGTGAACTTTGAGTCGGGAGGAGGGGCCAATTTTCAGAGTTGCGTTTCCACACAACAGCACCTGACAAACCTCAC